>DWNR01005561.1:0-10092 GCA_018250455.1 Polygonus leo
GTGCCATTTGGCACTCGATACTCTCTGCCTACCCCGTTAGGGATTTGGCGTGAAGATATGTATGTATGTATGTAAGTCGTAAAATATAATGAGTTGGCCGGGTTGTAATAATAAAAAAAAAACTGATGAATATCTTTTTACACAGAAGAATAAAAAGTTTCTTAGTTTTGTATAATGACATATTTGAACAAACAACTTTTAGTTAAATACGTTTTTAATTGATTCTCTAAGAAATATAAGGAATGTTCATTTCACAACACCTTTACACTCCTCAGGATCAAGACAAAGCTATATTAGAATGATTTTTTAAAGTGAAATTGAACAGCTAAATTTGACAACTTGTAAATTTATATCACTATTCTTTTACTTGGGGCCTCAACAGTCAAAAATATATTTATATTAAATCTACTTTAAATAAAATATTTTCATTTTACTTCTACATCTTAATAGCCACCACCTAAATAGAGAACTAACATAAAGTACCATATTTAAACTTTTAATAATTTACTTACTATTAAGAATTGTAAGATATGTTCCTTACACAATACGTATACCTTTTTAATTCCTGGAAAAAAAAATTACGAAAACGCAAGTGAATAGCTAAACATGACAATTTGTCAAAGTGTTAATTTTATTGAAATTAGGTAATTTAAACTCAACTCCGTCCTTATCACCACACGGTATTTAAGGAGAGCTAATATGAAATGAGATTTGCATATATAATACAACCGTATTATGAATACATACTAAGATAGGTCCACGCATGAGTAAGCACGCAACGCCAACAGTTATAACTGTTATCATTATCACAAGCACATTTCACGCATAGCTAATCTCCGATCTCGGCTTTGATGTCGATTGTCACCTGGCCTCAATAGCTCTATTAATGTAGTCGGTACATTATAAATCGACGTTGGCGGTCAGTGCACTGTCAACTTAATATGTGTAAGGAAATTCTGTTGAGATGTAGTCTTGTCACTGTTACTTGCGGATGTTAAATTGAAAATAGATGAATCGACCCGCAGATACGTTAAGTTTCATCATTTTGCCTGATGTCATAGGTCAGCAGCTGAGCATATATTTTATTTATATGTTTACGTTAAATAGGTGTTTATTTACTTACGATTGCATAAAATTAATCATATTGCACCAAATGAAGTGAAGTTTCCAACATTTTCATAAAACATGTTTAATTATTTTTAGAATTGACAATTGAACTCAAGTATTAGAGCTCAATTGTTAATTCTGATCCTAGACGAGGGTGAATAATCTACTCCAAACTTCTTGAGGTTAAATACAGAGAAGAACTCAATTGAAATTCGTTCTGGTTGTAACCGATGTTTAAGCTGTTGTAGTCAATGTTTATTTAGGGTATTTTCTAAATGTATCTAAATGTATCTTTTCAACATTTTGATTTATTCATTATTATTTATGATAATGAATACAATATAAGTGAGGACAGTCAAGTTAAACAATCAACTTAGCCCTCAAATAAACAATCTGACTGGAGCTTGATCTGTTGGCGTTCTAAGATGTACTTCGGATTTAACTGGCTTAACATTACTACGGAATAACCACCTCCAACAGGGAAGCGTGTTTTAAGAAGTTACACCGATATTCTTCCATTCCAATTGTTTAATACACATTACTCAGACACTTCATAAGACAGATACACTAAATCGATCTAAATCCACGCAGTATGTTTATCAAAAGACAAACAAAGTTGTGTTTTGTTGAGCGATAAAATTATTATCACCTGCGCAAACAAACAAAGTGATTGCCGTGCCAGTTTATTCTGCACTGTTTATGGTACAATATGATACTAGTAGAATAAGACGTATATAAACACAGTATTTTTATTGTAAGAGAAATAGTCATGCAAGCTTATAACAATATTACATATCATAACAAGATCTTTCAAACAGGGTAAACATATTTTCGGTATTGTTTTACAATATTTTGACGCGTGAAGGATACCAAAGCTAATTTGATAACAATGATATTATCCTCTTAATTTTGAACAAGAATTCGTTCAGACCAGATCAGTATTAATTTGATGGCGGTGTAGATAAATTGAATTACAAAACTTTGTTCCAGTGCAACTTAAACAGGAGTTAGTAACTTTCTTCAAAATCTTTTTCTCAAAACCGCATTCCGAGTTAGAATTAGAACAACAAAGACACACAAGAACAACAAAGTCCACATGCTGGGGTGCATTGATCAGTACCGTTCCCGTACCCCGTCTAGACTGCAGTGACAGCAGATTCATCTTAATAGTGCACGGAGTACGTTACTACGAACTAGTCAACTTTTAACTTTAAACAATAAAAGCAATGTGTGTGAGCTGATTGTTGTCAAACCGACTTTATTGATAAGTTCTTATAGACGCTAACTTTTGTGCGCGAACGAATATGAGTGGACCTTAGATTTGGGTCCAGGCAGAAAACCGAATAAAAATTACTGTGTATTGATTGTTATGGTAATTACAAGACAAAACTTGTTCAAAACACTCAGCTTATGTTAATAGAATTTAATTCATACAACGTCATAAGAAGTAACGTTTGTTTTTTGGCAGTTGAGCTGAATATTTTTTCTACGACTTCCTAGAGAAATACGTCAAAGCAAATTTAATAATGTTTTGGGATTCCACTGACACACAACGCTTTGAGCTATCTGTTTACTATAAACTCTATTAATAGTAGCGTGTTAAATTAAAAGTCTTAGATGCAAATAGAAATCATACAGTTATAAAGAAAAATTAAAAAGTTCGCAAATACATATATATTTTATCGGGGTATCAACCATGTATGTACATGGTCTTATCTTTCTTCTATTTAATATATTTTTATAACTTCTTCGGGTATTATTTCAAGAGACAGTCAAAGTAAATTGTAACGTAAATTTTGTTTTAAGTCCGAAACATTAAATTAAAACCAGCGGAATTCAACTGATACTAAAAAACCTGATTATTCCACTAAAGCTAAGAATACTATATTTTTCGAAGACGACGACGACGACGATAGTTAAGAGAAATCTAATTAAACTTAAATAAAATAAAATGAATAAAAAAATATACCATAAGATACAAAGGTATAATCAATATAAAAGCAGTGCGAGTCGGACCACGGCCGGGGTTCCACTCGCGTCTAGACTGCAGCGACAGCCGATCCGTCTTAATTGCATTTGCTGAACGATACCAGGAAACGTTGCACGATCAACGGGCTTTAACTACATCTGCTGGGAAATAACATTGAATTGATGCTATGGATGGCGTGATAGTTTTATCTATTTATACATAACGTATACAAGCAAAGATAAAATTGATTATTGTTTTAACCGCCTTCACAAAATGGATGGTTCTCAATTCGTTTGTATCTATTTCATTCCGTGATTATTGACGAGCTTTAGTGCAACCAATAAGAACACAAATAATCGAGAGTCCAGAGCTTTTATCATCTTTTTGTCATCAATAAAAACTCAAGCCACATATTGTACGTAAATTGTAATGTACCAAGTTACATAAATCAACATAAAATCAGGGCGAATAATTAACAAAAAAAATTAAAAGAAATGTTTTTTTTCACTTTACATTTATGTATAATTGGATTGAATCTTACCAGGAGTTAACCTGGTAAGATTCAATCCAATTATACTTGGGGTTGAATAGAAATTTCTATGGGCACAAGTGACCACTTACCATCAAGTTGAATGGCATGCTTGTTGGCAACTTTCATATAAAAAAATATATCAAACAACATATAGATGTAACGTAAGGTATAAACTAAATCAATATAAAAGCAGTGAAGTGCGAGTCGGACCGAGGCCGGGGTTCCATTCGCGTCTAGACTGCAGCGACAGCCGATCCGTCTTAATTGCATTTGCTGAACGATACCAGGAAACGTTGCACGAGGAACGGGCTTTAACTACAACTCCTGGGAAATAACATTGAATCGGTGCAACGGACGGCGTAAATGTTTTATCTATTTATCTACATATACATAAATAAAGATAAAACTGATTTTCTTTTTTAACGGACTTCACAAAAAAGAAGGTTCTCAATTCGTTTCTATCTATTTTGTTTGGTGGCTTTTGACGAGCTTTAGCGTTCCATCTATCCATCAGCTTTTTGAGGTCCACTGCTATAGGGGAATAGCCGCCACTTCAACCGGTCGCGTGCCCTGTGAATTCAGTGGTTTCCTCGTCAGTCCATCTGATCGGGGGCGGCCTATGCTCCTTTTGCCTAAGCTTAAACGTTACCAACCAAAAAGTAAAAAAAATGAGTTAAGAGTTTTCATAAATACCTAGTTGAGTTTCTCAGTCGTAGAATAAATTATATTATAGTGGTCGGTTGTATCGGTGTAGTGTTGTTGTGGTATTGAAGTCTCTTTTTTACGTCACTAAAGTAGCAAACAAGCGTGCAGCCAACCTCAGCGTCATAAAGTGCCACTACCGCCCATGTCATTTGTAGGACACATCGAAATGAATTCTACAACGTGATTGATAATTTATGTCAGTAGGTAACAGCTATACGATACAAAATAATATTTTGATTTTACTATTCTAAGTATTCTGATCTATTCCTAAACGTAGAATAATTTTAACATGTTAAATATACACCTTAGTGTATATTTAACATGTTAAAATTATTCATACATTTAAGATTATTTATCTTTAATAACATACCTATGCTATAATATATCCGTCTTTCTTCAGCGCAAATAACTCTAAAACTTTTTAAGCTCGCATTACGGACTACAGACCGGGTAATTTACCACAAACACGTCGGGTTAGGTACAGCTCAATTTAAAGGAGACCGCAAAGAAAACCTATTACATTTTACAAAGTTTTTTGAGCAATGCGAGTGCTTTTTCTGTGCAAAAAAATATAAAAATAACACATAAAAGTATAATAAGTTACTGTTATTATTAATGAACCTGTTTTGTAATTGAACCTGCAAGTTTTTAATCTCGTGATCGGAAAAAAATAAGGGAGGTGAAGGGAAATTTAAGTATTACTCAGTTACTTAAACTAAAGAAAAGATAAAATGCATTAAAGTTGAGCAAAATAAGGTAAAAATTACAGTAATCAGACAGGAATAAAAATGCAATAACCCAGTAGAACTACTTCGATTATGCTGCATTTTACCCTTATTGTATCATTAGATTAAAATAAAAATACTTAAAATAAATAAGAAACGCTATCGCCTATCTCATAGACCAAACCGCCTTTTCAAAAGTTCAACATTAGCTCCGTAAAAACAGGTTTTCAGAATGTGGGTAATAACGCAAAATTGAGGAAACCCTTAGGCTGTGTGCACATTGCGGGCGTGCGGTTACTATGATATCGTGACAAGCAATTAACACGCTTCTATGATTAACAAGAATTCAGTATTTAGGGTTCCATGTCATAAGATTGCCTTTGGAATCCTGTTACTAACTAGGCCTTCCCTGATTGTCCGTCGTAAGGCAGTAGCTTTTACCCGTGATAGGTAACAAAAATACATCATGTATTATTATTGCTATAGCCGAAACTAGTAACAAAGACTTATTTTAAATAAAAACGACCCCAGGAGTCGTAGGTTGTTGTTGGTCAAGCGAATATTATAGAATGTTAATTTATTTCCATTATGTGTCTCATTTGTCTTGTTTGACCGTATAGTATTTACGAAAAAGTTTATATTAGGATCGCAGTATTAGTATTTTCGGTTCTTATGAGTGATGCAAACCCTGTTTTTATTTCCTTTTTATTTTGACTATTCATCAGGACTGCTTTTTAACTTGGTTAAGATCAAAAATATGCTCAATAGCACCATATGGAAATCAGCTTATACATCCATAAAAGTAGAATGACTGCACCGAGGTAAATGATTGAGAACACCAATATGAAACTCACATATTTGCTTTGATTTAAGTAGGTCTGAATGCGTTACTCTCGGCCCGACAGACAGGCATCGTATGGAAACGCCCTTAAGCCTTTATGACCGTATAACGAGATGATGAATAACTAAGAAACATTCCCTTTTGCTTTAAAATATTTAAATGTCAAATGTAGTTTTTAAAACCGCAATAACAAAGGGCCAAACTTAAACCGACAAATGTCCTTGAAGCCTTTGTAAGCAGATAACTATAAAATCTCGGTGAACGTAAATTCTTTGAAAGTAATTATTTTTTAATTCGTTCCAGTTATTCACTTCTATTTCGTTTATTATTCGGTTCACATTATGATTTTCTTACAGAAATAATAATAATATTTATTATAATCTGTATACTTCAAAACCAGGTTACAGTCCACTTGAAAATAACCAGGTTTGCAGTTTTTTAACAGCTTCAATGAAGGTCTGAGCATTACGGCCGTCTTAATCGATTTGCTTAATGTATTAGAATTTGATTAAAACAGCTAGGAAGTACCTAAATGTAAGAGCCATGACAGAACGTCTGATATGAATGGAATATCTATTTTGGAATTATTGGAATGTATTTTCTCATACCGCCTTCGTCGATCTCTGCTTTGCCTAAAGGTTGATTGGTAGAGAATGATTTTACAGCATTAAGTCCGCCTTTGTACCACTTTATAGGTATAAGAAGTTTAAATAAATAAATAAATAAATATCTACACAATCTTGGAAAAACGGTTATACATCGTTTATGAACTTTCCAGCATCTGATAATTACGAAGCCTGGTGGTAGAACTCGTTTAGATCAACTGGGAGGTACCACCGCCACCCTCATAATCCTCCGTGACCCAATTCTTGTGTTTCGGTTTCGAGAGGCGTGGTCGTCGGCTATACACGAGGCGAACATCCTGATACTCTGGGGTAGCAACGCATCTGTGATCAAACTAAGGTATGATTTAATCGTACTTGGGGATGCTTACTTATGTCCATGTGTGGCAGTGACCACTTACCATCAGGTGGACTGCATGCTCGTTTGCTACATTCATACGATAAAAAAACGAAGGCACGAAGATGAAGGCGTCATGCTCATAAAGTTGCTGTTTTTTGCTTTAACGTGTATTAATAGAGTAGCACACCTTAATAATAAGTGACTTCAACTCATTTTAAAACATACAATTACGAACTAAATTGTTCTGTTTCTTACCTATTACGCACGTCTATAATTAAAGTTACATACTTAAACGATTTATCTAAAAAATAGACCTTGAATTAAACCTTGAAGGGATAAACATATTTCAAGGTATATTTTTTACTAGCACAAAGACCCTAAGGGTATTTACGTGACCCCAGAGACCATAGCCATTACTCAAAGCACGTATCATATAATCTCTAGCGAAAGCAAAAACTGAAACAATAAATCATTTCAAACAATCACAGTCCATTAACACGCGTGGTTTATTAAATAAAGAATACATTGATGAAGTTCTCCATTGAATCGTATTGTTATTGATTCTTCAAATGTTTCAAGACAATACGTATTAATGCCGATAGGTATTCGCACGTTTATTGAACCCGTAAACAGGTTTTATTGGTAGTCGCTAGGTGTTTAATAGCGAAGCAGAAAATCCAGTAATAGACTTTGGTAGTTGTCTATAACTCTACTATTAAACCTATCGATAAATGTTTTTAGGATTACTTGAGACGGTTTTAAAGATAGACGAGCTATTGCCCGCGGCTTCGTACGCTATATTAGATAATTTTAACATAGATAGAAACGATATATTTTTTAATTGACATAAGTTTTTTATTCATGAACCGATTGAAATTAAATAAACACTAAATGTTAAGTGAAGTAAGTATGCTATGGCATACATCTGGATGAGCCGTTTCTGAGATTAGCGCGAATAAACACACAGACAAACCGAGGAACAAACAAACCGACAAGCAGACAAAAAATCTTTGTTTTGGGTTTTATTCCTTAGTAAAGACTCCCAGTATTGATTTCTCTCAAATATCTTTCATGTACAGATGGCGATCAGTTATAGATTTATTATATGTATAGAAGAAGATAGATCGATAGATTTATTCCCCGTTTTTATAAAGATTTTGCTTTGAGATCTCCGTAAAGTCAACATAGAAAATAAGTGTTCATAGGTCTGCCTTAGGACATGAGCAGATATTCCATTGGCACTTAAAACTTAGGTACATGTACAAGTTTTTATTTAAAGCAGATCTGATATTAATTCAAAGAAAAAATCCACTCTCTAAAGTTGTCAAACACGTCTATACGATTCACTACTTGTAAAAAAGGTAAGCTTAATTGAGTCTTGGATTTAGCCACTAACCCTTAATATGTAAAATATTTGGAGTATATGCTTACATACTCATTAATATAATTTACAAACTGTAGCCATAACCTCGGGAATCCAGGCGGGAGTTCGAGATTGAAAAAGCTACAGATTACATCACCGATGAGTAAAAAACCACAAACAAATTACTCTGAATGGTTTAATGTTCTGTGTGAATAATGAACATAATGACTATGATGATTATAATTATTATAATGGTGGTCTCCCGTAACATGAGGTTATACCTGCCTAGTCCAAGGTTTGGCAACTTGTTTCTCGCTACGTAGCTTTAATATCTTCGAGCTTCACGAAAAACAAGTACAATTCGTTCGTTCGTCGTTCCTGTACGTTTACATAGAAGATTTTTACTTTTAAGGTGCTTTAAAAAATAATCTGTATATGCTAAGTGGTACCTCTACTAAACAAATTTGTACTGGCAGTTGTTTTATTAGTAACTTGAGTGACAGACAAAATATTGTGGTTGCTGGTAACAACTATAAGGAAAGCGACCAGTAGCAGCAACGCATCGTCGACCTCAAGGTCATATCTGAATACGATCACACAAAATCATCGGTCACCTATTAATAAGATCTCTAAAAATGAACTAAGCACTTATACACTTGCTTTTACCCGGCTTCGCCCGTTGTCATTTTGGTTATTATCGCCCTTCGTAGAGAAGGCTAAAAACAGACTTTACTACGGAAAATCATATTTTTTGCATCGTTGGAGTTGAAATTTTAAAAACTCTAGGGCAAATATTTATTTACTGCCTATCCAATGCCTAAATACATTGTTTAATGTTTTATCTTTGAAGATGACAAAACTTCATACAAATTTTCATGTCTTATTTCAACCCCTTGAAGCCTATTTTTGGCGATTCAAACTATCCTATGTCCTTTCTTAAGGTTCACTCTATTTGTGTACCAAATTTAACTACAATTGGTTCAGTTGTTTTGGCGTGAAAGAGTAACACACAATTTTACATTCACATTTATAATCTTATAAGAAAAAGTAATAATAATAAGTATATAAGTAAGTGTAATGTATAGTAGTAGTTTAGTATAGTATAGTATGCTATAGTATAGATGAGTTATCGTAGTGTAAGATGTTAAGGCGCTTGTGGTGACCCACGCGCCTATGAGCGCTCAATTGACTCAACGAGTACACTAGCGCCACTCAATCGACGACTCTTCAGTGTCATCTAGCGCACGCGCACCACTTAAGCGAAACGACAGATGTGTTTTTTCTACGTGTATAATTATTGAAGTGAAAACTTCTATAGCGAGGTTGGGTAGGGAAAAAATCTATGGGTGCGCGTCATCGACATAATGCTTTAGGTATATCTATAGATATGAGTATAACTATAGACATTAAACATAGTTGATGCGCACGCAGCTGCCTAAGTACACGCGTTTTTGTTAATTATTTTAAATAATTGTATTGATATTGGCGTTTGAAAAAATTATATTTTATATTGCCTTATATTTTCTAACATGAAATTTCAAATTTTAATACTAAATTTCTAAGTTATAGGTTTTTACTTCTATCGGCACTCCCTATGACTGCGATTTAATTTATATACCTATAAGTATTTTTTTATTACCTAAAGGTAGGAAACGAGTGTGTAGTCCACCTGTTGTTTGTTGGTTGGACTGCCGTTTATGGACATTTGTTATCAATCTGAATACAATTGAATCGTACTTGAGGTTGACATTAGAAGCGTTGCCACCCCTTAGGACTAAGATATTCACCTCGTGTACAAGCAGGTATATATATAAACTAGCTGACCCAGCAGACGTTGTTCTGCCATAAAAAAAAATTATAAAAAAATGGGGGTTGATGCTAGAAGGG
>DWNR01005562.1:0-10091 GCA_018250455.1 Polygonus leo
TAGAGTGGCGCCTATTAGGGGAGGCCTATGTCCAGCAGTGGACCTCAAAAGGCTGATGGATGGATGGATGGATGATTAGTTCACCACTGGACACAGCTCTCCTACCACAATGAAAAGGACTTAGGCATTAGTCCACCGAGTTGGCTAAGTGCAAAGTAGTCTTCATACATCACTTAAGCATGTTGGTTCCTTCCCGATATTTTCCTTAATAAATCGATAACCAAATTTTAATAAACACGTTTTTTTTTAATCTGTATCATACACATGAAAAACAAAAAATATCTCCAAAACAGTCGCAAAAAGAGCTCGCCTCCTATTTTGTGAAAATTACCTATTACAGTTACAATAGCTATAACAGTTACCTATTTTTGGTCAAAACAAATGCTGAAAAAACACTGAAGCTACCGAATTCTTGTTTGTTATATGAAGTTAAGTGTAAAATAAATTTATATGAAATTCGGCAAAGACGAGATATGTAACACGTGTAGTAATTTCTGATTTGATCATTTTTGGTCGATGTTTAGGCGGATCGTTGAATCGTGTTGTTCAATTAAATGGGTATTATAACC
Organism: Polygonus leo; assembly: GCA_018250455.1. NCBI lineage: Eukaryota > Metazoa > Arthropoda > Insecta > Lepidoptera > Hesperiidae > Polygonus > Polygonus leo. The sequence continues at coordinate 570 of DWNR01005562.1, forward strand.
AGTTGTCTGTGATAGATAAGTAAGAAAGAAAGAAATCCATTTACTACGTCCAACAAAAGTCGACATTTAAATACCCATTTAGATAACTGTACATATACTGTACATACCTACTGTACATTTTTCAAAGCCCTGCCTATTACTGTTAAATAAAATATCTGTTTAAGGACATACGAACGAATCACTTGGATACAAAACCCAAAAAACTAGAGAGACTAATAACTTTAATACTCTAGGGACATCAACCTCAACATTATAATTCACATTTCCATATTACTTCCAGCTCGGCTATAACAATTATCACCTGACCTTACGTGTTACTTACGAAATTAGATTAGGTACGGCTGCCACTTCCCAGTTTGCTTTATCAATTTCGTCCATTACACCGATGACGGTACTTAATATCATTATCAAAGTATCCATTTCGAAAGCGTTTTCATATCTCCTGCTCGTAAAATTTTAGATTTATAGCTTTTATGATGTATTTTTTCCATAATCGAGGCTGTAGTCCAACCTAATCTTGCTAATATTATGAAAACAAAAATTGTATATTTGGATTTTTAGAACATGAAATTTTTTCGAATTTACATCAAAACAAAACACCATATTTAAAATACAAAAAACAAATATAAAGCAATGAAATAATATAAATTAAATATTTCTTCATCCAAATTACTATCTCTGGGATGATTCCTAATTGGTACTTTACTATGACAGACATCTTTGGTATTTTAGTAGCCATAGATGAAACGTTAAAATATCAATTTCTAGACATACGTAGATACAAAGAAACGAAATATATAGGTACGCCTCTAAACTCAGTCTGAAAGATGAAGAGGTTTGTAAATTGTTATTTTCATTGATTAAAAAGAAAGCAAATAACTACTTTAGGTGCTGTCTTTACTTTCAGTTTAACTTTTAACCTAACATTTATTAAACCTAGCTGTACAGTTGAAAGTTGTGTTCAACCACTAATTGACGTTTAGACGTGTAACTGAATGGTGTAGTTCAATAAAACGACTAGCCATGTAATTAAACAGCTATTTCATTGACAGGTGCAAAACCTAGAAGCGAGAGTCATCATTATAATGCCTACATAGATAACTATACATAAACTATACATATCTTAGTGCAGAAATCATAAAGGATTAATTTATGATAGGCGATTTTATTGGTCTTTCCGCAGATGGGGTCCGCATAAAACGTCAGGATTGATTCTGAATCGTAAACTGTAGTAACTGTCATTTGAGATACGATCCCTACTGAGTAGTACTATGAAATGACTATTCCTAAAAATAATGTACAGCGTTATAGAAACATTATGATTAGTAGTTAAAGAATTGAAAAATACTGTGTTGCATTTGTGAAATATGTAAACACGAATATGTCCCAATTGGGATTATTATCAAATTCCAACAAGAAACATAAGGCAATAACGATTGAGATACGTTTTAAGTGCGACATTGTCACCTTATAATAATGGAAATTAAAAAAATATTTATGAAGTTTTATACCACTACTTTAGATATAAAATCTGTAATTTTGTAAAGAACTACTACAATTAATTCGCTGTTAGTGTTGTAACACATTTGCTCAACGTACTGCGTTAACAATTCGTAAAAAATGCCATGAATTTATTTGACACTATACTCCAAAGACTATGCTGACAATGGGATTAAACGGAACCGTCGGCGTTACGCGGCGTCTTGTACAGCACGCTACGTGACGAACGCCATTCAAATGTCGTTCAACAACGCAGGACGAAGTTTTCGCGTAGTGTAATATTAGATGTGCCGCTAGCTATGCAAAATTACTTGGTGGTACTCATGAAGTTCGAACGGGGTGGTACCATCGCCACCCTCATAGTCCTCCGAAGCAATTCTTATGTTTTGGATTGGAGAGGCGTGGTTGCCGAGTACCTATACTTATACACGAGGCGAACACTTACTCCTCAGAGCAACGAATCCGTGGTTTACTTATAAATAAAAATAAAACTCCCTCAATGGTATTACCATAGTGTAGTATTGAGGTTACACAATGATTCAATAAAAGTTTGAGCAAGTTTATTGCCAATTTCTTTACTGCGCAGTTTAGGGGCAGTATTTAGCAATATTTTTACAACTCCCGGAACAATAGGCCTGTTTATACACGTGAAATAATAATTGACGCTTATAATACCTCAATATTATTGCATCCATATAAAATAAGGTGACTATTAATATGGGTACTGTAGGAATAATTATAAATTATTATAGAATAATAAATCATTCGTACATTATCCCGATTTTTTTATTGTTTTAAGGTAGCAAACGAGCATGCAGTCCACTTGATGGTAAGTGATCACTGTCGCCCATTGACATCAGGAATCATTCCCAAGTATGATTGAATCATACCTGAATTTGATCACAGATGCATTACTACCCCTGAGGACTAGGATGTTCGCCTCGTGTACAAGTACAGCCGGCAACCACGCCTCTCCAAACTGAAACATAATAAATTGCTTCACGGAGGATCATGAGGATGGCGGTGGTACCAACCCGGTCGAACTAAACGAGTTCTACCACCTGGCAAATATTAATGGTTTAGGCGGACTCTTAGAATGAATCAGAAATAATACAAACTCATGCTGGTCATTAGAACCTTCCGAATAAGTTCGGTGGACATTCAAGTTAGTCCGGAAATATCTATCGGGAAACGATTGAGTACCTTCTCTACTTAGCGATGAACATATCGCCTCCTCGTTTTTGAAATCGGTTAATAAATGTAGTGATTACTCATGTAGATACTCATATAAATACATGGACACAACTATACTTAAAGTATCTAGTAAGTAGTAATAAGTAACATTATTAATAGATGATTAAACTAATAGATTACTCAGTAAAGGAAGACAATTTCTCATAAATCATCATTCACTTTTCCCTGATAAAACTAACTACATTTTAAAGAAAAACATAGATGTGTTCCCACGGCTTTTCTCGCGATGGTTATTTGTACTTAAACCCGACATGGTGGTTATTTGTACTTAGACCCGTTCGCAAAATATGCGTAGGTACGTACAAAAAGACAATGAAACTGCTTTTATAATATTTAAAGCGAGTGAGTACTGTATAAGTATTCATCATCATCAAAACCTATTATTGTCCCATTGCTGGGTGCGAGTCCTCTCAAAATGAAAAGAATTTAGGGCCTAGTCCATCGCGCGGACTAGTTAACAACTGGTAGATTTTTTTTCAATCTCTTTCAGGTTTTCTCACGATATTTTTTATTTTATTTATTTATTTAGGGCTACCAACAGAATTGCATGTTATTAATTAGTTACACCGTTATGCACTTAAGTAGAGTAGTTGAATACATATATTTCCACTTACAGGTAGTCCCAGCATGCAAAATAATAAATAGTTGTACAACAACAAGATAAATAATACAGTTTTTGATTAAGGTTTAAAGGCATGAAATGAAACATGTGAAAAGTTACACAATAAGATAATGAAATAAGTTACATTTTACATAATAAGGTGTAGTTTATAAAATTGTGTTATCTAATGTTTTTTAAATTTTAAGTATTAATTTTGATAGATTGTTGTAAACAGATGTTGAGTTTCCTTAGTGAAAATCAAGTGATGAGCAAAAATTCAAGTATTTTTGAAAAACCAGCATTCAAACTCAGACCCCTACCATGAAAGATCGGTGCCATAACCATTGGCTATGTAAAAATATTAAGAGTCAATATCTGGAGGAGTTAAATTTAAAATGAATAAATTGGCCAAGGTCATGTCAAGCCCACCGGGTTGAAATGGGATAATTTGACAGCAACTCATTGACCGCGTCGTGTACAGAAATGTCCACTCGTCTTTCACACGTCATGTCTTTTAAATTGGTGGGTATGTTCTCTAATAAAGCTTTATTTACAAAAATCTCCTGTCAGTGTTTGTCAAACTCCTCCGAAACGACTTGTGCAATTTTGTTATGAAATTTTTGTGTACATATTTAGATCATTCATTTCGTAGATCTGAGAATAGATCGCAGGCTATTAGATGATAAGGGTGGCCCTATGCAGATTTTTTAAATTATTTTTTGAAAAAAAAAAAGGTTTTTTTTTTTTAAATCGGATAAAGAAATACTTATAACCCAAAAATTGTATCCTTCTATCACCAACCTCCATTTTTAAATCGCGATTTTATAATTTATATGACAGAAAAACTTTTGCCGGGTCAACTTATGATATACTAGGTATTATGATAAGTTTAGAATGATTTAAAAGGAAATATTTAGTTCTTAAGATCTAGCACAAATAGCCCTACAATCTTTTGAGTTTATAATTATATTTAAAATGTTTTACCTGTAATTTACTTAGTTAGATTAGTTTTTACAGATTACGTATTTCCATGGCCGCTATAAGCTATAACAAGACATACTAAAAAATAAAAAAAATAATGAAGGAGCCATACAAGCAAGTAATATTTACATTTGTAAACTTATTTTTTGAGCCAACAGACTGAAATGACACCAATCGATAAACAAATGAATACGTGTTAAATATTTCATAACATATTACAAGAATTCCGTGTCTAAAATCGCAATACGGGAAAATCTCTAGTAAGCTTTGATAGGGATGTCCCGTGCTTAATGTACCGTGGTCCTAATTTACTCACGCAGTGTTCGCCGATAATACCGTAGCCAACCACATGCTGTAGGGTTGCGAATACAAATCAACATTTTTAAATGTAAAAAATTTATAATTTTGTTAAAGTCAAGAAGAAAGAAAGAGACGAAGAAGAAGAAAGAAGAAAGTTAAAGAAAATTGCCAGGTGGTAGAACTCGTTTAGTTCGACTGGGGAGGTACCACCGCCATCCTCATAATCCTGTGTGAAGCTATTCTTGTGTTTTGGTTTGGAGAGGCGTGGTTGCCGGCTATACTTATGCATGAGGCGTACCAATGCATCTGTGATCAAACTTAGGTATGATTTAATCGTACTTGGGGATGATTACTGATGTCCATGGACGGCAGTGACCACTTACCATCGGGTGGACTGCATGCTCTTCAGCTCACACGACAAAAAGAAGAAAAAAAAATGTGCAGTTGGATCGAAAAGGTATAAGGGTCAACCACATGCACGATCTAATCGTACTTAGATAGATAACTTTTAAAAATAAACGATTATAAAACAGTACTTAAAACATATTTTATCTATTAAAATTGCCCTTGGATCCTCGAAACTTATTAAATTAACGTTTCTATTGATACTATCGATAAAGCGATATTATTGTAAAATCATAAGACCACCGAAATTTTGAATAGTTTTCAAGTTCACGATAGTATTGACATCCAATGGATAACTGGATCGATAAATATGCGACACTTTTACGATACAATACATCCCATACGTACTAGTTTACTTGCTTTTTTTAATAAATTTTATGAGTCCCCATATGAAAGTGACAACCATACATTATCAGTGAGGCTAAACTCGCTCGCTCTTGGCGTGAACTCGATAAGGCACTGCGATGTGGCAAATGTTGCTAATTGCTGTGATAACCACTTTCTTATATACTTCACTTGTGATAAACTCTTTAAGTATTCACTTAATTGTGAACAAGTTTATAAAAAAAAGTCTTCAGAAACCAACGCAAAAAAGTTTTTGTTTATTATAAGGCATATAGATACACTTAATGAACGTCATACAGTGTTACAGCAACAATTAGATATTAAATAATTTATTCATTCATCGGCTTTAAGCTTCTCTCTTAGGCTTAAGTAGACCGGAAGAAAAAACCGGCGGAAAAAAACTCCCAGCACTCTTTTAAAAAATATATATCAGTTACACGAAGAATTCACACAACAGAATGGCTATAGTCCGATAATGAGCACACGTGACAGCTACCGTATGTGTCAAAATTAGTCCACTACCATCCGCTTACAAAATCAATGAAAGTTATCTATTCTATTACAATTTAAGATAGAAACAGCCCTGTTGAGGTAATTAAATCCCACGCCTTTTTATTATTTAAATAGTCCTTAGTTTCGTAATAATGACTGTGATAACATCTCTTATGTACCTACTTCATTTGTGATAAACTCTTTAGTGGTCTCTTAAATCTGTCATGTCATTTAAGAATATCAAAGATTGTCTTATGAACCGCTTGGTGAAGCGACCATCGTACCAGACGAAATTTGAATAATTAATTGAGAATTATGAGTCTGACTTTTTCAACACAGAAAAACATAGAAAAATTTAGTGTGAGGCTATAAGTGTAGGAAAAGTTGCTGTGATTTTTATTATTGTACGATTAATTTTTATTAGAAGAGAGAATATACTTAGTAGAATACGTAAAAATAAACCGAGGAAGTACCACCAATAGAAAAGTGGTTACCAGTACTTAAACATAAGATGATGCAACATACTTTTTTATCGTATAAGTTTAGCAAACGAGCATGCAATCAATCTGATGGTAAATGGTCACTGCAGTCCATGGACATTAGTAATTATTCCCAATTACTATTTAATTGTACCCGAGGTTGACCTCAGATACGTTGCTACACCTGAGGACTAAGATGATTGCCTCGTGTTGAAGCATAGATAGCCGGCAACCACGCCTCTCTAAACCAAAACGCAAGAGTTACTTTGCGAAGGAATACGAGATTACGAAGGATTACCTCCCCGGTCGAATTACACAAGTTCTAACACATGATACGCAATAATTAAGCAGTTGGTAGGTATGTAATGAGATGAAGTTGGTTCCATATGACCTAAGGAGCAGTGCTTGCTCCTCAAAAGATGGACTATTGTCTCGTTTGCTACGTAAATACTGAAACAACATTTTTACTTTATTGCGCGTTGTGAAATGTAATAAGTGAAATGTTTATATGAACCGCATATGCATGCCATCATTATGTAGACGACAAGATCAATAAACTTTAATCGCTTTCTCCGTTCTTATAAGACAATTATCTAACAGAATAAGAAATTAACATTTCCGTATGAATTTTCAAATCACTTTTAATAGACAACTAACTAGCTGTGTCCGCGGCTTCGCCCGCGTGGAATTTGGTCCGCGTTCATATAATATTATATAATTCTGAAATAAAAATAGCCTAAGTTACTCCTTATTTCATCAGCTATCTGCCAGTAAAAGTCCCGTCAAAATCGGTCCAGTCGTTCCAGAGATTAGCCGGAACAAACAATAAAAAATGTTATTTTGGTATATGTACCATGTATGGCATACATAGGCATTTAGTAAAAAGCAGTTATTTTTATATTACAAACAGACACTCCAATTTTATTTATTTGTATAGATTAATTTTGTTTAAATTTATATTTTCGCTACTAATAAATAAAGCATGAAGTATTTTTTAAATATATAAATCATAAATGTTTAATTATTAACCTCTTTTTGAAACTCTTTACATTGTTGTCTGTATTCTATTATTTTTCAGTTCAATTTCCTTCTCTTGTCAGACATATAACTCCAAACTCGTTTACCACACTCACCCACATTTTTGAGGGAAAATTGAAACGAAGGGCTATTCAATTAAAGCTATAATTTAGTCCATAACTCACCAGTTCTGCTTATCTCTGCGAAGCGGCTGGTTTAAGACAAAGGGCAGATTGTCGCACTCAACAAAGCGTGTTTACTGTTATATTATACTAATGCATTACCTTGACTTTACTTGGCAGAACCTTTTAAATTGCTAGCCAGGTAGAAATCATGTAGTTCGACTGGGGAGATACCAACGCCATCCTTATAATCCTCCGTGAAGCAATTTATTGTGTTTCGGTTTAAAGAGACATGGTTGCCGGCTATACTTAAACGCGAGGCGTACATCTTAGTCCTCAGGGGCAGCAACGCTTCTGCGATCAAACTTAGGTATGATTTAATTGTGCTTGGCGATGAACTGATGTCCATGGGCGGCAGTGATCACTCACCATCAGGTGCACTGCGTGCTGGTTTACTACCTTCATACGAAAAAAAAGAATAGTAACACTTTTGGCGGCCCGGCTGATGCAACTTACTGTCTGTACAAATACTTTGGGCCTTGACAAACCATAATTGAGTTTAAGTTAATTAAAGTGGCATTAGTGTTTGGTTATCCATAAATTTAAATAAAAACACATACTTATTTTACGTAAATTAATAAAATTGAATTGCTTTCATTAATATTAAGTAATATTTTTAATATTAAGGAGTATCAATTTTTCTAATATAAAATATGATTAATTTAGCAAAAACGCAATAAAGGAATATTTACCTTTATTGCGTTTTTGCTAAATTAATTTTGTACTTAACTTATTTAAATTGCCCTCTGGATTTTGTGTTCCACAATAAAAAATGTATGAATTTGAATTTGAAAATCATAATCTGAATTTGAACCTTGACTCGCAAGATTAAAAGTAGGAATGTTAACCGATAGACTATCACTGTTTATTTAGAGTACCTTTATTTGTTATATATTAATTCCTTTAACACAAAATAAAATAAAAATTGATAATTTTCATAAAGATTTGGTTATTTTTATAAAAATTGATAATTTTCATAAAGATTTCATAAAGATAACGGGTGGACCGTTTAAATGGAACAAACAAACAGATGTTTTACTTAAATATAAGTAAGGATAGACAATAATTCTCAGATTAGAGATATTACTAAAGAAGCGGAATTAATTTCTACGAGTCTTGAGACAAAAAGACAAAGACATATTTTTATTACTTTAATTAAAATATTATCTTCTTAAGTTCTCTTTAAAGTCAATGAGATGGATTAGAGTAGGTGCGTTCATAGAGAACCGGATCTTCTTTGCCTATTTACTAGATATTTATATGCCCTAAAGAAAAGTTAAGCCGTTACGAAAAAGTTCGATAACAAATACTGTAACACGAGATTTTAAATTCATTGAAAATTAGAGCTAGATATCTCATGTGAATTTGTAAATGAAGAAACTTCTAGAATAGTATAGTATTTCTCGATAGAAACACATGTTTTAAACAAACAGCTTGAGATGCTAGACAGCTTGCGTGATGAAAGCTCGTGACAAAACACATAACATACGTAGAAATAATGTAAGGTTTTATACATTTTTTTAAAACAATAATTTATGATGACATTGTACCATCCATCACGATACCTTTTTAGAAGTCGAGGTCAGACAATGTTACGTTGTTTACTTGTCTGGCTTTACTAGTTTTTTCTTTTTAGGGTTCTGTACCCAGATAGTCCTCAAAGGTTGCAACGCATTTGAGATCAACCTAAGGTACCTTTTAATCGTACTCTGGGATAGTTACTAATAATGATATAAAAAAATGATGATTGAAATTTGAAAAACAATAGTAAATATAATAGTACTGTTAGGAGATAAGTACAGATACTGCAGGTGGTATATTAATGGGTTAATATGTCGTATATATATATCGTATCGTATATATATTGTACGGTCAAGACCTTGTGGCCAAAACCATGTGTACAAATTCGATAAGAGTGGACTGTATGTTGAGTAGGAAATATGACACAATTCTCATTACAGCAGAT
>DWNR01005563.1:0-10091 GCA_018250455.1 Polygonus leo
ATTCGCATGCTTATTTAGCCCGATACAAATACTGTCCGGCTTTAGGACCCGTCCGGGGTTACGGGACTTCCCCCTACGTCATTTTTACGAACGATCTAAACATTTTCTAAAATATTTAATAGATTAATAATTTACCTGTTGTGAGAAATGGACGAGATCTTGGAAACGGACAGCCCGATACTGTAACAAAACTTGGAACATAGATCGGCTTTTCCATTTCATTGCGAAACGCTTCAAGAAGGCCGCCGTTTCTTCGTTGATTTCGGTCGTAGATTTACTAACGAGCGGCCCGTAGGCCTTGCGGACTACGTGGCCTCTGTACGCTGAAATTATACATAGGGAATTGTCTGTTCGCTATCTCATTCTGCGTTACGTGCAATAAGCAAAGTAGATGTGAATATTATATAATTCAAGGCTACCATAGCCTAGTAAAAAATAAGCTGTAAGCAGTGCAAAAAGAAGAAAAACAGCGAAAAATGTATAGAATTAAATAGATGTAGCTATTTAATTCTAGTACATAAATCTAGTACAATAATGTCTTGCACGCAATTTTACGACTGTCAGTTTCTCGTTATAATACTTAAAATAATACTTAAAACTTTTGTTGCTGAGATCTGATTTTGGAAGCAGCTGAGCGCATATTTTTGTCGCAATGTAAATATGTATAACTCAATTCAATATAGTATTATTTTGGGTGGTTAGTAAGCACTTACGGTATTTATTAGGTTAATATTGTGTTGTTCTACCCCGTTAGGGATTTGGCGTGAAGATGTGAGTGTGTGTATTGTGTTGTTTTATTACGTACCTTTCTGTATCAATAGAGCAGCATCGTCCTCAGAAAGATCTACTGGTTGTTCGGTCATCGATTTTTGTTTTTTCAATTCTTTAACTGTAATTTTCAGGAGATTTTAAAAGAATAGATTTAATTAAAAGAACAGATTAAAATAAAAGATTAGGTTCATTTTGTTACACGATTACAAACAGGGTAAGCAGACGTTCTGCCAGTAACTTTATTTGCGTAATGTAACTTCTACTTTAATCGAGATAAAAACTTTTTGTCTTATGCAAGTTATGCATACTATGCACAATTAAAATCGGTTAAATATCCAGAATATTAGGGTGGGCGAACACCGTGACATGGGTATTTTATAAATAAATGTAAAATTGAAACAAAAATAAGATTTATTATTAGTTGATCAAAAGTTAAACCTATGTAACATTTGTATTCAACCCCAGGTATGGCTGACTTTTACTCTGCTTGATAAGGAAGGCTACTCCTGAGAGCTAAGATGTAGTCAAGTCTCTTTAAATTCGAAAACAAAAATTGCTTCTCGTCAGATTATGAGATTGTAAGCAGTGGTACTTCCCTAGTTGAATTTGAGGAGTTCTATTATTAGGCAATAATTAGAGATGAGATTTATTCACAGTCTTGAAAAAATTATGCATACCGTGTTGTTGCTTAGATTTATCCTTCATAGCTTTCCGTTTTGCCATGAATACTCGCATCATGCTTTGTACTTTAATAATCTTTTTCACTTGTGTTTCATACAGCCTGTCGAAAAATACATTTTACTGGTATTATTCCTAGATTTTTACTAATAATACGATTCGATAATACGATATTTAAATTTAGTAAAGGTTTAACTCTGTCTAGGTACTACGAAGTATAAAATTATGGATTCCTGAATAACATGACACAAGGCGTCTAAAATTGTTGTAGTTGTAAATACCAATATATTTACAACATTATACTTTAATGATTAATAGTTATTTTTAAAGAAGACTTGCTGCAATCTGAACTCTAATCGGCACATATTTCAATCATAATTGAGGACGCTTTTAGCAGTATTTTAGATACTTGTTAAATATGAAAAAGTATAAAAAAATATACGAATACATAAAAAAAGTTTTGTTGACTAGCTCTTCATTCGCATACATTTTTATTAAAAACTTATTATCTGCTTACCTGGACAAGAATTCTTCATTATAATACTTCAGGAAAACCTTCGTTTTACCTAGTTCCCAACCTTCCATTTTAAGGCGAATCAACAACAATCTGCAATTATCTTTCGTTTCGTCTACGTTTTCATCAAAATCAAATGCTAAAAAGCGATATCTGAAAGAAAATTATTTTAATGAAAATATATTACTATGTAACCTTAAATATCTCAATATTGGTTAATACAATGGGTATGGGAAAGAGGTAAAATAGTAGAGGAAACTTGAGAGCTTAACAAAATGTTTTAGATCTATTAGTAGTTTATATTTCGAACTTTTAGGTTAGCGTAATACAATTGTATCCATAATCAGAAATGAGGAGTTGTAACTTGAATTTTGTTAGGTAGTTTCTGATTAGTATTCGCAACTACCAATCATAAACTTTAGAATACGTTATTTACTACTCATTACACATACAATATTGAAGAGTTCACATACAATATTGAATGATTCCTTCAAAATTCAAGGTCAAATTATTTTGAAAAATCTTTTTGACATTATACTGAAACCGCATTAAAAAGAATTTTTAAAATCGGTCCATAAACAACGAAGTTATGTGGGAATATGTTGCATATTTCCCATTATAGGTTGCCTCTGGTATATCATCTTAGTTCAAGGTCAAATAATTAAGAAAAAAATGGGATGAACACTGTAATAAGACCTACCTAACAATAAAGAATCTTTAAAATAGGTTTATAAATGACGAAGTTATCCGCGAACACACATAAAAAAGCATATATAGGGTCGAATTGAGTAACCTCTCCTTTTTTGAAGTCGGTTAATTAGAATAATGAATAATACCCTCTCTTCACTTTTAATCCCCGTGTCAGACGTGGTGTCCATCGGATTGCAATGGTTGTTTAATAATTATTAGCATCTAACGTCCATGAGATGCTTAGCGGACAACGATGGGAACGTGGGGATAACGATGATGGCGTCAACCCTTTTGCATTTAAACCTAACCTATGGCGTAAAAATATAATCAATATCTTACCTACGAATAAATTCAGCGAAGGGTATTCGGGAAGAGAATCCTTTCTGCCGTGCCCTGGCAGTGTCCAAAATTCCAAGTGCTCGAACTTGCTGCCTCACCACCTCTGCTTGGAACCCTCTTGGTTTATCGCTTAGATCCGGTCTGATGCAACGCACGTAGTGTGTGCCTCCACTGCCACCCCCCACCGCGAGTTGTTTTAGTAGCTCTAAGCTTGTTGCTCTGTATATTGTTGCGGCTGTACGCATTTTGTGAACTTGGGAGTACATACCCTTGGAGCCTGTGTTGTATTTCTGTTAGGAGTAATAATTACAGTAGATTTAATTTATAATTTTATTAATATTTTTTAATTTTAGAATTTTAGAAGGATTTGGAAGTAGATAGTAGTAATAATAGGTCTTTGATGGTTGCAAAAAATGTTTATGATCATTTATTTCAGTAAATATATTTGACTGTTTATATCTGTGGAAAAATGTATCAAATAGAAATAGTAAATACCCTTGTTTTGACATTTTGCTTCTCTTTTTCTGATTTTGAAGTAGCAGCTTCGGTCTTTGGCTGACTTGAAGATACTGTAAGGTTCCCGGATTTGGTTAATTTATTTTTGAATAAATGATGAAGTTGCAGGTTAGTCGAAGCTCGCATGGTTTCGATCATTTCAGGAGGGAGGAAGTCTCTGTTTTTATCGGCCATTTCCCTGGCGTCGTAGCTTACTTTTCCTGTATAATGAGCTACGCAAAATTCGTGGCTTCCAGCAAGTTTTATATAAGGACCTTTGTACAACGATTTTATTGCGCCTAAAAGATAACATTCCCTTTAGCAAGTAAAATATTATGGTTATTTGCATTGGTGTGTATGTATGCGTTTGTGAGTGTGGCTGGCATGGATTTGACTTCGAACTTACTCATTATAAATCCTTGACCTCTTCCAGTTCGACTTGCCTCATCTAAAACATAAAAAAGACCTTGAGGTCTACTCATTAATTGGTCTACGGAATTTTTGTTGTCATAATAGCGGAAGTTGTCCACATCGATTCCTTCTTCTCGTTCTTCGTGCATTTCCCATACAAATATTCTTTGATTGTATAAAAATTGCATTTGTTCATTGGTGGTATTCACAATCAGTTGTTCCAGACGGTTTCGATAAAAACATTCGAAGCCAAACATGTCTATTAAATTCACGCAGAACTTGTCGCCGCTGCAAGGAAAGATCGTGTTTGTAATTTTTTTATTCATACATTTTTAGGAAATTATAACATTTAAAATAAAGCCGTCACTTACAACACTGATCGCATAAACGACAGCTTCGCATTTATTAAATTTATCATCCAGTCAACAAGTCTTTTATATAAACAACCTGCCAACACATCTCTGGCATCTCTTGCATCGTCTGTACTGTGACTCTTTTTGATGCAAGCACCTTTTTCAATCACACAATAGTTAACTAAACACCATAGAAACTTGACTTCTTGTAGAGAGAGTAATTTGGCAACCTTTTTAGCTTCTTCAATGTTTTCTATCTCAGCTGTTCCGCTTTTACCATCACGGAAACGTATATTACCAATAATGAGTATAGCCGCCAGAATGGTTTCAAGAAATTTTATATCTTCTTGTTCCCAATCTAAGATTTTCAAATTTTCTACGAATTCCTTATAACGACTAATGTTTTCTTGAGGATTTTCACGTACTCCGTGCGGTCCTTTTATTTCTTCATCTGTTGTTCTTAAATATCTATGTTTTCTGTCGGTCTCAAGATGAAAATCATATAGTCTGCCAGTTGCTTCCACGGCGTCATAAAAATAATATAAAAGGTTAAAGTTTGCATGAGTCCTGTAAATCAGACAACTTGTAAGTAAAGATGTATTTATGGTATCTTTTTTTAAATATGAAAGTAAATTATATTTACATGTCGGTAGAAGAAACACGCCATTTCTCAAGTTGATATAGCCAGAATATTGCACCACTTAATTTTCCGGAATTGCCGTAAGTTACTTGAATTTGGTAGATTGCACGCGTAGAGTTAGCGTTAATAGGTGTTGCAGCACTGATACTTTCTAGAATTACTTTATTTGCTTTTTGAATTCGCTCAGCTGTGTTATTTTTCATAGCTCCTAAATAAGTAAGATGAGAAAGTGCATGAACCATATTTGTAGTTTTTCCAGATTTGCTTTCTCCAGTGAAAACAATATACTTCGGTTCGTTATGATGTAATGCGTCTTGAAATGCACTATCGGCCACCGCAAAAATATGTGGTTCATTATCAGATCTTGATTTGCATTCATATTTTCTATGGAACTGAAAAATAAATGAGTTAATGTAATTTTATTACTTATTATGTATTTTCAAATAAATAAATCAACTAGAATACTAACTTGTTCATTGTAGATATTATCATTTGTATTAGGATTTAGTATAAGTAACACATCTCCAATGAAAGATGTAAATGAACCTTTTTTAAGTTTCCTTTGTAGTTCTATCAATAAATATTTCTCTGATAAATGCTCTAAAGCAGCAAGATCTTCAACTTGCATAATTTCTGGTTTCCCGCCTTCATTAATGAGAAGACCATTTCTGAGTATACGTTCTGGTGGGTTTTCTGGAATCTGTTTATCCTTTACATCTGATGCCAGTTTCTTTAACTCAGTTGTTATCTGAAGTACAAATGAATTAATTAAAGTTATAAATATCAATATTAAGGTCTACCCTTAAATTACTCAGACTAAATGTAAATGCTTGTGCTTACATGAAAATCATTTTCCGGTACTGACTGAATAAACGGATGCTCTGCTAATTCCATCATAAACGGTCTATGCTCAGGATTCTTTTCAAGGCACCTGAAGTTTATATTAGTTGGTAAGTACATTTTCATAATTTAATTATAAATAAAGCAATACAAAACTATGAACTTACTCCGTAATAAAATCATTGATTTCATTAGAAGACATTGATGGTTTCAGTACACTAGGTGGAGGATTTCTGACTATTTGAAATAACGCTCTAGTTGGATGCATATCTTGAAAAGGTGCCTTTGCATCTACCATCTCAATAGTTGTTATACCTAAAGCCCAGACATCAGCTCTATTGTCATATCCTTCTTCGGTGCATGCGACAACTTCAGGTGCCATCCAGCTCGGTGAACCTATACTATTTATAGATCTACCCATTTCATCGTCCAACATACAAGACAATCCAAAATCCATAAGCTTAACGTCGCCGTCTTTGGTGATGATAATATTACTGCATCTGACGTTACGATGCATGACCTTGTTTTCGTGCAGATATGACAGCGCCTAGAAATATATGATGTAGATTTACATAGGACCAAGTGAACCAATCGTGAGAGTCAACACTCAATTTTGACAGGGAGTGATGGAACGACCGCCCCTAACGAATGGCCCGTCTCGTCGCTTGCCGTTCGTCGAGACGGCTCGGCGATACTAATGTCAGTGTCAGTCAAGTGGCCCACGCCCATGAGATTCATTGGGAGCTATTTGCATACATATCGAGGCTGGGACCTGTCGCGGACTCCCTGTTAGCTCCCTTTACTGTCTGATGTATCAGAGCGCTTAATGCGTTCATTACAATCGCAAAATGTAGGGTTGTAAGTTTTGTGTCGATAACTTTAGCGATTTTATTTTATGAAATTTCTATAGCAAATTTTAACGTGTCACCGAATTAACGTCGATTTTTTATAAACTTTAAGTATATGATATCTCGCGCGTGCTTTATTTTAAAGTGATTTTAAGTGTATTTGTCAACGTGATTTTTAAAGAAAAAAAAAACTAATTGTGTCACTGAAATTAATAAAGTTGTATAGGATAGTTGTTCAAATACGTTAGGTATCTACTAATATATTTAATCTGACATAAAATCGTTTTTACACTCAAGATATAACTTTGAAATAAGATACAACATCGATAGATGTGTGGAAATTGTACTGGCCGGGAGGGATGAGGCATAAGTATTGCGAGGAAAGTGGTTTGCATAAAGATAATACGCATTTAACCTCTTCTAATTTCGCTGGAGCCTTAAGTATCGGTTCGCGTTAAGGATTCCGACCTTTAAGGCTGGGCGTGTAAGAGGCATTATGGGTCGGTGGGAACGTGCCTGAGGGATCATCGGCTACCGCGCCAGAGGTCCGTATATCTTGTGTGCGCGAGCATTATTTACGATAATTGAGCGATGCGTCGCGATGGGGGGCCATCACGGTGTTGTCGGCCACGCTCCGACATTCGCATCGACAAGTTCGACTGTTCCGTCGCGAATCACATCAAATAAAGCGGCGTGCATTTTAAGTAATGGCCCTAGATAGTATTTCAACGTACGTGGACATTCGCTCGGCCATATTTTACTCCACGTCATGCGACGGGCACCGATCTCTGGGACACGGATTCGAGAACAATTGAGTTTGCATTCAAAGTACCCTCCAATTGATTCAGCCGTTGAAAGGTGGACTGGCAGGCCCTTTGTTTTATAAACAGCCATCTCGACTCGGATGTGACGAACGACATGTTTATAGTCAGTCGAATATGGGCTTACCTTGATCGTATATTTGAGTATGAAAGCGATGTGTGCCTCGGACATTTTTTTGTCCATCTCCTTCAGTCTTTTGACAATGTCCAGGACAGACCCCAATTCGCAATACTGAAAAATAGCATAAATCTTAGTCATATTGAACCGGTAAAGTTGAATATATGTATTCCCATTTCTTTTGTTTTAACAAAAGTTGGCTTTTTCTTATGTTGTACATACCATCACTTTAAACTGAAAAATAATAAAAACCAAAAATAAAAATATATGATACAAATTACCTCAGTAATGAACCAAATTTTATCAATCTCTTCCGAATCATCGCAGAACACTCCATAAAAATCAACAATATTGGGGTGTTGTGAGAAGTCTCTCAGCAGCTTGTACTCATCTTGTATATATTCTTCTCTTTCTTCTGTATATTCTTGTATTTTCACAGAAACTGCTTTTCCAGCAGCATCATTGTCTATGGCCTTGTAAACGTCACCATAGATACCACCGATCAATTTTTCTTCGATGTTGTATCGCTCAAGAGGACTTGGCAAGGACGATAGCCTCAAACCGTCCTTCATGATGTTTTGTCACTGGTTCATTGATACTGTTGGTGAAATTATTTATGTAGTTTGCTGACAATCAATAGCCAAAGGTCATGTATAAGAAAATGTAGTATGTAGTAGAAAATCATCGGTTTTGATGTTAAGTATATTTGTTAATTAAGAGTCAATTATAATATTTATATTGAATTAAAAATAGCAAAAACGTTTCACTTTAAATTAAACCTACCTAGATATTTTATCCAAAATATTATATGTGTACGTTATAAAGCCTAGGGATTTTAAATGTAAATTTTAAATTTTTTTCTGTATATAAAACTATTCATCGAGCATCACTTTATTTGTAGTTCGAAAAGCGTTGTAGAAAGTTGCCTATTTTAGAGGTATTAAATTCCGTTTTACGATCTAAGTAGTAAATATATCAACGCTTATTTTTAATACGAAAATAATTTTTAACGAAAACTTGCACATGTGTATAATTTAGTCCAATCACTTTTCATTATTAGAGTTACACAGACATTAGAGTCTAATCAAACTATAATTTAAATCCGCAAAATCATATATCAGAACTAATTTACAACAAAAATTTACTTCCTCATTTCATTCCAACTACTGTTATGTAATAAAATAAAATTAATAATACAATTAATACTCACCAACAATACGACTGGGCGCCGCTGGTACTCTACAGCGGAATGGCTTTTACGCTGTGAAACCTTACAAGTGCCGGGGCTTCGGGAATTAAGAGCAAATGAAATCCATTTATCTATTAGATCACGTCTCAACGACCTTATAGTACTCGTGGCAATACAGAGTGTTACGAGTAATTAGTAATCATTATTTCTTTAACAGGATTTACATTATACTGCGTTATTCGGTAGGAGTGGACCAAATCTTGCAAACTAGTACGTTTAAGTTTTTTTTTATTGCAAACATGCATATGATGGTAAATGTCGCCCATGGACATCAGCAAACATCCCCCAAGTACAATTAAATTATACCTAAATTTGATCACAGATGCGTTAACACTAAGATGACTAAGGACTAAGATGTTCGCCTCGTGTAATAAGTGTAGCCGGCAACCACGTCTGTCCAAACGGAAACACAATAATTACCTCACGGAGGATTATGAGTACCTCCCCGGTCGAACTAAACGGCTTCTACTACCTGGTAATGTTGGATGATAATACAAGGTTAGGTGATATAATCCTAATCCAATATGGCGGACTCAAGGATTAACCAATTACGAGTATTGTTTAACTCCCATTATAAATTTATGGAACGAAGGGATTTTTAATTCTTTCAAGGCAACTTACGAGCATCAGTCCACGTGATGGTGAGTCGTCACTGCCGTCTAAGGTCATTTGTAATCAAACTCAGATATGGTTGAATCGTAACTGAGGGTAATCTCAGGAGCGTTGCTACCTCTGAGGACTATTATAGGAAAATCAAATGATTGAAATAAAATATTTCCATAGAAAAATACGAGAAATAAAATGACATACCTAACACTGAAATCAAGATAGCGGACGCCCCAAAATGGCGATGTTTTTGTTACTCGTGGTTCCAAATGAATCAGGATTTGCTGAAAGAAATACTGATTGCCTTCTCTAATTCTATTAAGTTGATGCTAACAATCCCTTAACTCAATTAAGCCTTTAAACTAAGATCTAAATGGCCGCCCTATTTATAACAGTCCCATAAATTCTACTTAATGACTGTAAAAGTATCAAAAACTGTTTTCAAATGATTTAAAATATATTCTTCCTTAAAGCTGCCTGCTTAACCTACGTAATTCAATTTTAATTTATGTGAAACTTAAAGATGAAGAAGAGAGAAGTTTATTAGGTTGTAAAACTCGTTTAATTCGACCGGGGAGGTACCACTGCCACCCTCATAATCCTCCCTGAAAAAAATATTTTTGTGTTTCGGTTAGGAGAGGCGTGGTTGCCGGCTACACATACATGTGGCGAACATCTTAGTCTTCAGGAGTAGCAACGCATCTGTGATAAAACTTAG
>DWNR01005564.1:0-10090 GCA_018250455.1 Polygonus leo
GCGAGGCATTGTTTACTGGAAGCGATCCGAAACGGGCGAATATCTCTCGGATGTTTGTTCTCGCATGCGGCCCTCGAGTGTAAAACCCTGAACTGAATACGGTTCGGATACACAATGAATTTACGAAAATATTAATACGTTTCCAGGTGGTAAGAACTCGTGTAGTTCGATCGGGGAAGTACCACTGCCACCCTCATAATCCTTCGTGAAGCAATTATTGTGTTTCGGTTTTGAGAGGCGTGGCTGCCGGCTACACTTATACACGAGGCGAACATCTTAGTCCTCCAGAGTAGCAGCGCATCGGTAGTCAAAATTAGGTATGATGTCATCGTACTTGGGGATGATTGCTGATGTCCATGGGCGGCAGTGACCACTTGCCATCAGGTGGACTGCATGTTCGTTTGCTACTTTTATTGAATAAAAAAAAGTGATTTACCGACACCACTATTAATTTTTATTTCATTTCATTATTATTTATTTCATTATTATTTCGCCGCCAAATTTCAATTTCCCTCGATTAATTTGAAACGGCTGTTGACAAAGCTACAATGCTCCCACTTTTTCCAGTGAATTTCCACAACAACGGTCAAAGTATTCAGACAATGCGATTCTAAGATCGCAAAACATCCAAAGGGCTCGCTCGGAGCAAGGCGAGGCATTGTTTACTGGAAGCGATCCGAAACGGGCGAATATCTCTCGGATGTTTGTTCTCGCATGCGGCCCTCGATTGTAAAATCCCTGAACTGAATGTGGTTCGGATATACAATGAATTTACGAAAATATTAATACTTGGATAGTGGAAGAAACTTTATCTATACTAATAATATTAATCTGAAGGGTTTGTTTTTTGTTTGAACGCGCTAATCTCAGGAACGTCAGGTTCGAATTGAAAAATTATTTTAGTGTTGAATAGTCCATTTACTGAGGAAGGCTATAGGTAATATAACATCACGCTAGGACCAATAGTATCAACGAAAACTAGCAAAAATGACTCTCTTACATGACGCAAACGATGTCAGCGGGTCAGCTAGTAAATAATATTTTGATCATTTACGCTCTATGGTTCGTTGGGTCATAGATGCCTTAGACCTCGATGGACAATCATTACCTGTCATTAACTACTAAATGCTCTCTAACAAAGCCGGCGATAAATCAATTGCCACGATTCAACGTCCAAAGGTGACAGTGACAGGTGAAAAATCTACCTTATGTCTAGGTTTAGGAATAAATAAAAAAAATACTGTAACATCACAGATAACGTCTGCGATAACTTTTGCCATTTTTATTTCTTTTTAAGACAAATATGCTGTCGACTTCGAAGGTTTAATAAATCAATCCCCACCAATTCAGTACTATCCTCACTTGCTATAGAAGAGTGCATATTCAAAACAAATATAGTTTTCTGTATACATCTATAAGAATGACAAATACAGTGGAATAATCGTCTATTTATCTCCATCGGATGCAGCATAGCTACGCACCGACAGATGTTAACATATGCTCATGTTTTCTTTATTTAAGAGATCTGTTTGTTACTTTTTGTACGGATCCGCGGCGCCTTCGCTCGCTCACTTATTATTTATGGCGGCAAATGTAGCGAGATTGTGGATCAAGTGGGACTGAATGTGTCTAGGAATGCTTTCCTTTTTACCTTGTTTAGTAGTTGTATATAGACAAGTGGAAGAGCTCATGTGGTTCGTCCGGGGAGGTACGACTGCCCCCCTCATAGTCCTTCGTGCAGTAATTTATTGTGTTTCGTTTTGGAGAGGCGTGGTTGCCGGCTACACTTAAACGTGAGGTGAACATTTTAGTCTAAGGGTAGCGACGCATCTATGGTCAACCTCAAGTACGATTTATTCGTACTCGGGGTTGATTACTAATGTGGCAGTGACCCGTTGCCATCAGGTGGACTGCATGCTCGTTTGCTACCTTAAGACACTTAAAAAAAGTATCCATCGTAATTTTGAGGAACGCTACTGGACATAGGCCTCCTCTAAATGATGCACTCGCACTGGTTATATGATCTCTTAATCTAGTGGTTTCCTGTTGTAGTCTTTAGGCCATCTTAAGAGGCCTTTCAGGCCTCTTTTTCCAAGTCGTGTAATCTTGCCATATATAAACTGCTATTTTATATCCTTAGATAAAATAGTTCATTTTTGCGTATGTACCATGTTCGTATCACGTTGGCTAAAGAATTTTCGGGGAAAGTGTCATTCCCTACCTCAGAGGCTCAAACTGGTCGTGGCCTGTACTATTATCAACATGTAAGTCGGTATTAGGTACAGTTAAAGAAGTACTACACAAATACAATCTAACAAGATTCTACATTCTTATTGCTTCTAGAGGTTAGAATATACGTGCCACAGCAAACATAAACTTTCGCATTAACACATAAATGTTAACGTTTAATTAACAACCGAATAATGTACGAAAAAATACCAAAATTGTGGTGAAAAATTGTACAAAATGGTGCAAAATCTCGAAGATATAAGTATAAGTATGTTTCAAATAATTTAGATTAAACAAATACGCTCACCCTTTCACAAAGTCACTTCTAGTACTATTTTAAATCAAAACGCAAAACTGCTCGAGCAGTATCGGCCAAGTTTTCACATAACTCAAGCCACTCGATTTGGTAGCAGAGTTTATTATTTGTGCTCCCTGATACGTGTGTACATATTTCGTGTTTTATTGCGTAGCTAGATTATGCTCGGGACTGATTTTTTAATAGTAAGTTGCGAACTGGTATGTATGTTTTTCAAATGAGCTTATAAACGATATTTATTTCTTTGGCTACGTGGCTAAAGGATTTGTTTTATAATAGCTGAAATATCGAAATCTGTGACGGAAATAGAATATGTCAAGCTCTGTTGTTAACCACGCAACTCTGTATGACTATACATATATATAAACATTGCAAAAACATTACCATGCATTCTTCGCGATAATAAGTGGTCACTGCCGCCCATGGACATCAGTAATCATCCCCTAATACGATTGAATCATACCAAAGTTTGATCACAGATGCGTTGCCTACCCTGACACGTATGCCTTGTATATAAGCAACCGAAACACAAGAATTGCTTAACTTCGCGTATGAGGGTGGCGGTGGTACTTCCTCGGTCGAACTACATTAGTTCTACCACCTGGTAAAATATATGTTTTTGAAATGCGCTAATAAACTATATAAATTTTTGGTGGCTAAATAAATGTTTATTATAGCTGCAATATCTAAGTCTGTGATGGATCGTCATATTGACTAACGGCGCTATTTTATATATCTATACCAAAACTTGCAAACATTATCATGCAGTCGACGTGATGGTTAGAGATCACTGTTGACCATGGACCTTTGTACTCCGTTCAGATGGATTGGATTGTATTTCACGTCAACGCAGATGCATGCACGGTAACTGACATATAAACCTTGTAGAGAAGTGACTGGCAGTCAAATGTCCAATCTGCTGCACGTTGGAAATGGATGTAGTGACACCATCACTAGTACTAGTATTATATATAGAATTGTATACAGGTGTTCGCCTCGTGTATAAGTGTAGCCGGCAACCACGTCTCATGCAGTCGACCTGATGGTTAGTGGCCACTGCCGACCATGGACCTCTGTACTCCGTTCTTATAGATTGGATTATTTTTCACATCAACGCAGATGCATGATCGGGAACTGATATTTATAGACCTTGTATAGGAATGACTGACAGTCGAATCTCCAAGCAAAAGCAAATTGCTAATAAATTGCTGCTGTACGTTGGAAATGGATGTAGTGTGTACTAACTAGTACTAGTGATGGTGTCCTAGTACTGGTACACAAGCGAATAGTACACAGGTTTTACCTGACAATCTTATTATCATAAAACTAACGGAATCGTATTAAGGTACCAATGAGCATGCAGTCCACCTGATGGTAAGAGGTCACTACTGCCCATGAACAGCAGTAATCTAAAATATAGCTAAGGCAACCACGCCTCTCAACCGAAACACAAGAGTTGCTCCACGGAGGATTATGAGGGTGGTGGTGGTACCTCCCCGGTTGAACTAAACGAGTTCTAACACCTGGCAAGGTTACATTGCTTCCATGCACATTAAACAAATGTAAAGTTTCGGTCGAAGTGATATAATTACAACCATACTTAATACTCACATGGCAATGCATTTGTACAGTAAGTACGACCTCACAGTGCTTGGGATTGATTAGAAATGTTCACTACCGCCTAGTAATTACTTGCTGTCGTAGGTGCAGCCTCAATTGGTATATTTACAATATAAAAAGATACACATTACATAAAACTAATAATATATATAAAAATTTCGTGTCACGTTTGTCTGGGTTAATATCCCAAACTACTAGATTATGATAGATATATGTATTTTTGTCCAACTTGAAATATTATATATATTCTATTTCCATGTTTTCGGATTTTTTTCTTTAATTACAAATCGAAAGTTATTGGCAGGTCTTCAAGTATTTATATAAAAAAATACATTTTATATCATATTTTCAAACATCCGATTTAGACAAGGACATAATACTCCTTTAAATTTACGTAGACCACCACCAATTTAAACCCAATGCAATAAACTATAACGAAATATCCCCATGATGAAGAAGTCACCAAACCGTAACGTGGAGGGTCCCGGTTCGATTTCCGGCTAGTCACAAATCTTTCTATACCCAAATCGGTTCAAAAGGGGACTGTCTTGTGACATTGTGCAATACGGTGGGGTAAGAAGATATTTACTAAGTCGATGATAAAGAAAACAAAGTGTTACTTGTTTCCAACTGTTTCCTTTCCACTAGTCTTCTGTCGGATTTATTTTTGGTATGTTACTTTATTAAAATACTTAGCATTTCTATTTTTCGTCTGGCATCCATTATTTTTGTTTACATATTTATAATTTATTTAACATAATGCAAAATTTTTGGATTACAATTATCGGCCAAGCGTGTGTTGCATGTGGAAGTAGTTTTATACGTAGTTGTAAGGAAAAACCTGAAAATACCAAATAATTACCAATTTCCCTTTTATTTGTTGTTCCCTAATATTTAGTAGAAGTAAGTATGAAAAATTAAAATGTTACGACAATACACAATCTCAAAAAAAAGTGCCCGAACTGATTATGTTGAAACACGCACAGAAATGTAATAACGTGAAATAAACACATACGCAGTATAAGTTTAATGCTAATTATGATGTCCATACAGACAATGTCACCAGCTCCAGCTGGTGAATTATACCGGTACCCCCTAAAAGCGCAATAGCAACGAACAGAAACTTCCCGTCCCGCCCAGTACATCAGAATGTCCGTTTAGTAGATTTATGGCCGTAACAAGTATTCGTGCAGTATTGCGAGCCAGTCGATGACAGCCACTGAAATACTGGAATATCTTTAGTTTGGTGAACGATATCGGGAGTATTTTCACGTATTGTCAAGATGCGTCAGATTCTTACGAATAAAACTTGTGAGGACATTTTGCATAATGTGATGACTTTTGGTTGGATATGTATTAAAATAAACTTGATATTTATTTTGATACGTACCTAATATCATAATTATTTATAAAACGTTGAAAATTATCAAAAAGTATTATAACGTTTTTTTGCTTTCGCCATCAAGATCAATATCGCGATTATTTGCATAAAATCTGTCCCAGCTTTACTGATGATAGCATCATCATCATTTACAAAAAAAAATACCAAAAAGAAAGATAGAAGGATAAAGATGTCACTGGTGATGTTAAATCTAGAGCTCCCAAAAAGCGCAATAGCACCGACCAAACACTTCCCATCCCACCCAGTACATCTAAATGTCCGTTTAGTAGATTTATGGCCGTAACAAGTATTCGTTCAATATTGTGAGTCAGTCAATGACAACGACTGCAATACTGTAAACATTCTTTTAATTTGGTCAACGATAGCAGGAATACTTTCATGTACTGTCGAGACGAGACAGAATCTTAAGAATAAAACTCGTGAGGATATTTTGTATAATGTGATGTCTTATAGTTGGATATGTATCAAAATATACTTGAGATTACAAAATAAACATCGTTATTTTTAGAACATAGAACATAGAACCTTGCCAAGGATCAAGAATTGTTATTACATTTTTTTCTTAATAGACTGCATTGCGATTAAAAGCTTGTATTACGAGTACCTACATTATTCAATAATGTAATGGGAATAATTAAGATAATCATAAGAGAGGCGAATCTGGTTTACCAGAAAATGACCAAAGATACCAAGATAAAGAAGTTTCTGATGATGTCTATACCAGAGCTCCCAAAAAGCCCAATAGCACCGACCAAAAACGTCCCATCCCACTCAGTACATCTGAATGTCCGTTTAGTAAATTTATGGCCGTAACAAGTATTCGTGCAGTATTGCGAGCCAGTCGATGACAACGACTGCAATACTGTAAAGATCGTCAATTGGTCAACGAGATCGGGAACGTGGGTTTTACAACGTGGGTTTTACTACAACAATTTTTTTGATACAGTCATACGACTGCGTGTAATATTTTCTTACGATATGTTTTTTTTATCGCATAAAGGTAGCAAACGAGCACCTGATGGTAAGTGTTTACTGCCGCCCATGGACATTAGTAATCATCCCCAAGTACAACTAAATCATACCTAAGTTTGATCACAGATTGTGTTGCTGACACTGAAAACTAAGATGTTCGCCTCGTATATAAGTGTAACCGGCAACCACGCCTCTCAAAACGGAAACACAACAATTGCTTCACGGAGAATTATGATGGTGGCGGTGGTACCTCCCTGGTCTAACTAAACGAGTTCTACCACCTTGTAAAGTTCTTTTATTGTTATATCTTACGTTTTTTTTATTTCCTTCATCGATTGGACGACCAGACTGACATTTCATGATCAAATTGATCGTGTGCTGATCGTGTGCTGTCAAGAGTCTCCGAAATCGGCGTGTTTGTATGAGGAGAGTTATGAAAGGGGAAGAAGCTAGGCAAGTATGTCAGAACCGTGCCATTTGGCACTCGATACTCTCTGCCTACCCCGTTAGGGATTTGGCGTGAAGATATGTATGTATGTATGTATGTATGATTGGACGGATACAGTTAAAATTGTTTCAAGCGCTACTTATAAATATTACATATCTATTTTAGTCCTTTTTTGAAATTCCAAAACGTAATGAGCAATTAAGACCCCAAATCGGAAGGGCCGAGCTGATTATATTAACATAATTGAGTCAACAACGCCTACCGCTAATTTCAATTTAATTTTGCTTCGTCGTTGCAAATTCTCGATAAAATTGTTCATATTGGTCAACGATTAGAATGTTACCTTATTAGATATGAAGCTGATGAAAAGTAATTTTATCAAGTATTTTAGTTTTTAACAGATGGAAGAACTCAACAGGTATCATCGCCGCTCTCGAAATGCACCATGAATCAATTCTTGTGTATGAGAGAGACGTGATTGCTAGCTAAACACGAAGCTAATATCTTAGCCCTTAAGGGTAGTAACGCATGTGTGGTCAATCTTAGCTCAGTCGTATTTGGGGATGACAACTAATTACCATAGGCGGCAGTGACCACTTACCATCAGGTGGACTGCATGCTCTTTTGCTACCTTTATACAATTAAAAAAACGTAATGTTTATTTTTCACAGTCATGTGACATCTTAATTATTTGTAATCGCGTGAGTTACCACGGCTACGAGAACGAAATTGCGTTATAAATATTTTCAAAGATTTTTATAATATACCTACCTCACAATTGGTTTGAATTTTAATATGTTTCTTTTATTTTATAATGCTTGTGATGTTTTGCTACAGCCATAAAAAGTGGCGCCCCTAGCGACAGAGCCTGACATATCCCATTTCCATCAGACGTCGATATTTTAGTTACAAAAAACATGTTGCTTAGCCACGTCTCTTATTTACAAAAAAATATCCTTTGTTAGCAAATTTCAAAAACATGTTAAGGTAGCATATACTGTACTTACATTTCATATAAAAATGCCAATCAAACCCTATTCAAGTTTGTTGCTTTGAAGTACAAAGCGAATGTCAGGATCTGCTCCAATGTAAGAAATTTTGGTACCTTTTCTCTTATAGGGCGATTACCTTTTTACCTTCACGTTATCTTGTCAGAATGGAAATCGTTATTCTCGTTTATCTTATCTTTTCCTCAATATGGTTTGTTTATCTTGAAGAAGTTAACCTATCTGATTTAACATCATTATCATTAGTTAAAACACTCTTAGATCAATGCTATGAAATCTATATGATGTGTAAATTGTGATTACTTATTTTCATTGCAATTAATTAACAAGGATTATTACATAATTTCCTAGGTATCCTTAGACAGGTTATAATAATAATGATAACACCTTATATACTCATAGCCCCAAACTAGGATTCCCTGTATCGTACATACAAGACGTATGCACAAACATCCAGATTCTGAGCAGAAATCTAGATTCATCTAATTCATTTAAATTTGTGTCTGGCCGGGAATCGAACCCGAGACCCTCACCCGCGCGGCAGCCCGGGATGATGACCGTTGCGCCATGTGGGTAGAAGAGAAGAAGTTAGAAAGTATATTTAGACATTCGTGGGTGAATTTACGAAACTGTCTTTACATCAAGGGCAAATAGGGCTCGTGCCCAGAGACCCAAATTCACAGGTACAGTAATCTCACTTAGAACTAATTACCAGTGTGGTATGTCCCATTCATAACTTCCCTGGAAGGTAGAGCTGGCAAATTTTAAAAATATCTTGTCAAATTTAAGTCACAAATATATCTTTATATATATATTTCTTGTGTGCGTGTGTATGTCACTGAACTCCTCCTAAACGACTGGACCGATTATGACGAAAATTTTTGTGTGTGTTGAAGGGGATTCGAGAATAATTTAGATTCACAATTTGGTCCACTGGAAAATGTTTTTTTTTGTTAATTTTTAATTTCTAAGTAATTGTTGATTTTGGAATGTTTTACTTTAGATCCGACAGACTGCACTACCATAGCAGTGTCAAATCTTTCATGCCGACAGTGTCAAGCTGGCGATGCGATCAAATTGAGAAAAATATTTTGTTATTATTGTGTTATTTAAAGCGCGTGCTGAATCATTAACCCCCATTTTTTATATATTTTTTATAGCAGAACAACGTTTGCGGGGTCATCTCGTGTGTTAATAAAATAAAAGTGCTTGTAAAGTCGTAGAACTCATGCAGTTCGACCAGGGTTCCACCGCCATCCTCAATATACTCCATGAAGCAATTCTTATTTATTTAATGTGGTTGCTGGCTATACTTATATTCCAGGCGAACATCTTGTTCCTCAGGAGTCGCAATGCATAGTAGTTAACCTCAAGTGCAATATCGTACTTAGGGATGATTACTAATGTCCACCACTTACTATCAGATGGACTGCATAATCGTTTGCTACCTTTATACAATAAAAATATATACTATAAAACGAAAATATACATGTGTCGATGTGCAATGGACGCAAAGTATATCTGTCTTTCCGTTCACGCGTTGGAGAGGAAATTGAATCCATAAAATATCGTATTGGCGCCTCTGTTCATAATCATAACTTCCTTTATCTGTAGGAATACATTCATATGATTTTTGTATTGTATTAGAACTGAATATATCTATTATGCTCATATTCTTTGTCATCTCTTTCATCACAACATATTAATTTCCTACTGCTGGGTACAGGTCTCCACTCACAATGAGAAGGACATAGCCCATAGCCCACCGCGCTGGTTAAGTTTGAATTGGTAGACTTCACACACCCTTAAACAAGTTTACAATCTCTAAAGCATGTAGGTTTCTTTTCGCGAAGTTTTGCTCCACCGAAAATCAAGTGATGATTTAAGTTTAAATACGGACATAATTTGAAAACTTTGAGGTGCACGCTGGGATTCGAAGCCGGATCCTCCGTCTGCAAGATTGACAGACGGCGATTTCCCAACCACTAGGTTATTACTGTTAATATTAATGTTACTAAATCATTTCATGATCAAATTGATCGTGTGCTGTCTGAAGGAGGTGTCAAGAGTCTCCGAAATCGGCGTGTTTGTATGAG
>DWNR01005565.1:0-10089 GCA_018250455.1 Polygonus leo
TAAAACATCCTACGTAATCGTTATTATTTAACGTACGTATGTTACATTAACCAACAGTTTGATACAACCGGCCCTAACTTGTGTACCAAATTGCTGTTCATTCGGCAATAGGGACGTAGGCCAAATTTGATTTGCAAGATTCCATCATATTCGTAAATACATACATACAAGTCAAGCTAACATAAAGCAGGTAAAAAGGAGGTATTCAAACGTCGTTTATAATGAAAAAAAAATTAATACGACTTTTTTACATGGCGTTGGAACTTCAGGAATGGATAATCTTTCTTATGAATATACCTGGACCTATGAAATTCTTTATTTTTGATTATTTTTACCGCTATAGATTAATAAAGAGATAATTTCATATACTTTGTCGAATAATCAAAAACTTGTGTAATTATTAAGTATCTATTGTAGAGTCCTCAAAATACGCATTTACATTTGTAATATGTTTCACAGCTTATAGTATTCTTTATTTCGACCAACATAAAATGGAAATCATATGCGAAAATGTAGATTTTGAATACTTTTGGTTAATATACGTACGTCGTGAGTTTCACGAAGATTTGATTATTCTCGACTCTTCCACCTAGTGATTATACTAATTTTAAGCGAAACTTTATTAACGAAATGTAAATCTTATCGTCTGAAAATACACAAATTTGCTAGTTTATATTACAATCATAAAATTAAATTACACAGGATAGAATATCCTACCAATATTCAAATTCAAAGTTCTCATTGAATAATAATTATTCCCTTGGGAAATTTACGACGTAATATATTTCTGTGTGTTCCACCAATCTAACCAAATCGGCCGATCTGATTGAGGCATACCTCAATCAATTTAGGCTATCACCAAAGACAAAAAATATACAGACATACACACAAACATATAGTATAGATTTTTCTACAATTAAGACACTAATTTGAAAAATTGTTTCAATTCAAGCTACAAAAATAAGTGTTGACAATAATAGAGAATTCTGAGTTCATTTACCTGTCAAGTAATTTAGAATTTATGTAGGTACTTTTGATTATCTATCTAATAGAACCGACGCCATAAGATTTCAGTTACATAGCAATTATAGCCTGTGTACAAATAGGTACTATTACGAAAAACCTCAAGGATATTTTTCTTTTCAAACCAATGCGAGGACTAAAAACTCGTAGCCAAAATGAAATCGAACATTCAATCGGAAGTAACGGGTTTGGTTCGGTCACAATTCCACCTGATAAACGACGTACCTAAATCACGGCGTTCCGCAAACCTCTAATCGTATTGTTCATTCATGAGCATTCAGAACAGTGAGTTCAGTTGGTTTCGTTCTTTTTCGATACATTTACAACAGAACGTTGGCCGTGAAATGTCGAGTAAGAACTAATCTCCTTTAAGAGCGAAACGTCAAGTAAATAGTTATTCTGGGCACGTGCCGCCGCCGAGTCTCGCGTGACTAGTTGAACACCCCCGACTCAGACCATGTTTGCCCTTTCGGAGTGAGCTTTGAAAACTTATCTCTAACTACCCGTAAAGCATGCAATTGAGACATTTAGAATTTTTAACGCTAGACCTATTACTATACTAGTATAGTAGGAGAATATTTATATTTCATTGAAGGTGTAAGGGTGAGGAAATGACTACATTCGGCATGCTTATTATTAATAGCACTTTATACTATAAAATCACTAAAGTTCTTTGCTCTCATTTTTATTCAAAGTACGCGTTTTTATAGAATAAACGTAGCATATGAACCTACTGTTTATGCGATGGTTAGTGGTCGCTATTTAAATATTGAACTCGCATGAAAATAAAAATTACTTCAAACTAGATAAGCCTAACAGTCTATTAAACATAGTATACGTTGCTATGACTAAGGACTTACAAGGAATCTCTTACCAGCCTTAACACAGAACACTATTTTAACATATGTGTGTACTTCCATACACCGTGTGAAAAGTGTTGGCAACTTGACTTATATCAAGTCATATGGACCCGTATTAGATATAGGAAATCCTAGATCTAATTATCTCTAAGCTTATCTCTAATCTCTAGCTACGTCGCAGCATGTTTTAGCAATTAGCGTCTCGGTTGGAAAGGTTTGCTTGGCGGTTACACTTATACAAGGTTAATCAGTTATTATGGGTGCCAATGCATCAAGTAGGACTTGAATACTGAAGATGTTTACAGATGTCTATTGACGACAGCGAACACCATCACATACTACATACCCGTAAACTACATACCCGTTCACTATTTGTAACATATAAAACACTGAATATCAGTTTGCTAGAGCCGTTAATAAGAAGATATATAAAATTTTATTAATTCTTTATTTCTTTTCCTACACTTAACAACTTAGTGAAGTCGTAAAGTCGTACTACTAAAGCTAGGCAATTCGATTTAAGAGGGCTACGTCTGGCCACTGCAATAAAGGCATTTGAGGCATACTTGTAGGTGCACCCTCAACTCAATTTCACTACGTCTACCCTAACGTGTGTCTCCTTTGTGAAATTGTTGTCTAACTGCCAGACTACGCAATTGAGACTGAGAGTGAGGAACTTTGAGATTCTATTCTCTTGGAGAATACGTTATTGATAGCGGGATTGTAAACTAACATGAACGATGATAGCTCAGTACTAACAATTTGGCCCTCAAAATATACCTGTATACTATTTGTTTCTAAATATTGCGGTATATTTATAAAGCAAGACTTTAAAGTACATTTTCCCTGTTTTTGCTTTGACTTCCACAATGTTTATTTACCACATACAAGTGATAAGGAATAAAGTAGAAACAACTCTTAATTAGCTCAGTATATTTTCACGGCATGACGGAAAAGGGTGACGTAAAAGGTTCCGACCCTCGTGTGTTTTCCGCTGAAAGTTATCTGCCCTCCGAGGGAGATATGGCTAAGTACAAAGCGTAATTCTTCGTTGAACTCACTTTAAATGCTCGGCCTATTAAAGTTGAAATAGGCTTGTTACTGACACACAAAACAAAAGTATTCTTACACGGATTTTGTTTCTAATGTTGTGAACAGGTATTTGGTTTTTTCAATGACTAGGTTATAAATTACTATTTTCATATTTAAATCATGCAGTCTAAGAATAGTTTAAAGTTCATTGTTAGGTATACTGTTTAAATATGATATTATTATTATATAATTTATTGTTATTTGCATTATTTATTACCATAGCATGTATAATATTAGGGTTCAAGATAAGATACATACAGATACTTTTGTCATACTTATGACAAAAGTTTTTCCATCCGGACAAAAGGATATATAGGCAACTAAAACTTAGGACTGAGTTTCATTAGCGACTAAGTTTGGCTTATAGAAATAATATTTTCGTTCTTGCTGCTGCTTTCTTTCTTTCAAATATAAAAAAAATATTCCTTACATAACATATAAAATAACGCACATAAACAACGTCGAAGCTAATTTTTGTATTGGAATTGACTCTAGATTCAATGCCTAAGCCATTTCCTAACAATAAACTAGAACAAAACAGTAATTTCCATTAATTGCATAATGCTAGCGTCCATTCATCACGGCATGGCAGCGAGTTCCGCAAAATGGCGTTCATTACGCGCACAATGGACGCGATGACAGTTCTAAAAACTCGTCCGGAACAAAGCTTTATCAATGCGACTGAGCACTGATGCGCGTTAAACAAGTCCCGTCTCCACTGGCTCGACTTTGCTTACAACTAAATCTAAATCTCAACTTACAAATGTAATACGAGAATTGTAACTCGTAGCAAACATGGCGGATTTATAGGATTTTGCGGAAAAAGGCACTGTATTCTTAAGTTTACGCCATGTAAAGCAATTTTTTTTTTAATTTTTTCTTACTGAAAAATGCTTTTGAGAAATGCTTTTTTTAATTATTTTTCTTATGGAACTTATACATTACTTGTATTATAGGGCTTTTATCCTCAGGCCTTTTGATACGACAGTTGACGCGACAGTTCTAAAAACTCGTACGGAACAAAGCTTTATCAATACGACTGAGCGCTGATGCGCGTTAAACAAGCCTCACCCCGACTGGCCTAACTTTGCTTACGACTAAATTTATAACTAAACTTACAAATTTACTTGAGGAATTGTAACTCGAAGCTAACATGGCGGAGAAAGGCGTCCTATTTTATATAATATAATTTTTGCACACTGAGTAATTAGTAAATAAAAGATTTTCCTTCCAACAAATGTGCTATTTTCAAAGGGATTTTTGTTTTGTTTTTTTTTTTTATTTATTTAACATAATATTCATTTTATATGCTGTATGAGTTCAATCCCTGGCCTTGGTGCAGTTATAATGCAAATTCTAAAATAAATTACCCAACAATAAAAGAAGACAAATATGAATAGAGCAAGCGCATTGAATAAGCTCTAATTACATACTATTGTTTGTTATGTATTCACTGAATATTTTTACATTATTCCCTGTTACAAAACAACAATCACAGATAATTAATTACACTGTTGCTTCCATTCAGCATTAGATTGTCCAGCAAAGCACTCAGTGAACGCCGTTCGTTAACGTGCACAATGCCGCAATGACAGTTTTAGCTACTCGTCCAGAACAAAGTTTTATCAATGCGACTGAGCACTGATGCGCGTTAAATAAGCCCCATCTTGACTGGCTTGGCTTTTCTTACCAGTAAATGAATATCTAAAGCTACAAATGTAATGAGAGAATCCAACAAGGCGGATTTGCAGGATTCCATGCTGAAAGACGCCTTATTCTTAAGTTTACACCGTCTCAAACTTAAATCAATTTTCGTAGTCTGAAAATTTGGTAAATAATACAAGGTTTTCTTTTAAAAAGAAATGCTATTTTTAATATTATTTATAATTAATTGTCTCATGGAAACTACATTTAATATGCTTTATGAGTTCTATCTCTCTCTCTCTCTCTCTCTCTTCCAGCTCTTCTCTCTCATCGTCTCATGCCTTTTTGTAAACCGTTAAACTTGGTGCAGTTATAACACATCAAAAAAACGTACCCAATAATAAGAATAGGCCACATACAAAACGAGCAAGTGCTTTGTATTTATTACTATATTTGTTAACAATATTTATTTCTACAAAACAACAATCACGGCTAATTACATTGTGCTCTTGCTACATTCAGCATTAGATCGTCCAGCAAAGCACTCTGTGAACACCGTTCGTTAACGTGCACAATGCCGCAATGACAGTTTTAAAAACTCCAGAACAAAGTTTTATCAATGGGATGATACCGATACGAATTTGAATCCTTTTTTTTGATTAAGGCCGTCGCCTTACTACTACTTAGTCTACTTACCTTGTTTACTTTTTTATTTCAGAACTTTCAACACTCGTTCTAATCTTAATCATGAGTTGAGATAATTATTGATTTACATTTGCGTACAAATATTATTATTGCGTATATATATTATTAAATTATAATCAAGTACCACATATTGTTATATATATTTGTTGGTTTTCTCAGTTGTAAGTGTTCATTTTTTGCGTACACAATAATTTCCGTCCTAGTATTAAATATTCATATTGCTTAATAATAAACATGTAATATTTGCAATATTTTTATTTCTTATTAGCTGACCCGACAGGCGTTGTCTCGTCAGGGCCGGATTAAAAAATCAGGTAAAAAAGTTATTTGGCTATGGTTACAATAGAAAAGTTTTTGGATTTTCTAATTTTCCATGCAAATTTCTTATGTTTTTTTAAAATAAAATCATGTTCTGGCTGGACAAACACAACAAAAAAAGAATTAGCGAAATCCGTCCAGCCGTTCACGCGTGATGCCATGAACGAGGAAAATAGAGATTTATTTTTAAATATATATTAAGATTATAAATTACTACATGTAGTTCCCCAGGGGGAGTTTAAAATGTTAAAATGAAGGTACAAAAATATTAACTTAAGCCAGCCAATTTCACTTCATAATTTTCACGTAACATGTCATAACATACAACACTGTTATCAGTTCACAAAATAATAAATAATGTCTTTGTATCAGAGCAGTAGAGTTGTTGGCTGACGGTAACCTTTCCCACGTGAATAATTCATGCCTCGCGATTCCTCATTCAACGTAATTTTGTTTCTGTCGCTCTGTACATACATTGGAAAATAT
Source organism: Polygonus leo (assembly GCA_018250455.1). Classification (NCBI taxonomy): domain Eukaryota; kingdom Metazoa; phylum Arthropoda; class Insecta; order Lepidoptera; family Hesperiidae; genus Polygonus; species Polygonus leo. Next base: position 6,129 of record DWNR01005565.1, read on the forward strand.
TGTCATTAACATGGCTTTTGTGCTCTGCAGCTTTTAGTTCCAGTCGCTAGTATTTCTTACTCCTATTTTTCGTCGTTGTAGATAATTTATTATTTATTTTATCTATTACGTTCACCAGACCTAAGTAAAATGTATAAAGAAAATTGGGCCACAATAAGGATTTAAAGACCAGCCGGGTGTGTTATTCTTAAAACGATAGCAAAACGTCATCTAATTTGGTCATTTGTAATCTAATTGGGATAACGTAACTTAAAGAGAAATAGCTAATAGCATACTTGTAAGTATTACATTAGAAAATTAAACTCGAAAGTTATCGAAACTATACGAACTTTGCTACAACTAAAGCTTCATATAAATTAAAGTAATAAGCAAAAATAAATGAAAGTATTTCGTTTTGGGAAAAATAGATATTGTTTTCGGGGAACAGTTATTACATCACGTTATAAGTAAAGTGAGTAAACAAACAGATTACAAGGCATATGGCATGCTCTCCGCAGAACTATGTCCATGACCGAATCATATCATGTCTGAGATAGCAATATCGTGCCAAATGGTGCCGTGCGACGAAAACTAATTTTCAGACAACATCGCACAAACTGCGGACTAGTTGAAATAAACAGAAGGAAATAATATGTAAAATGTGAGGTATACGTATAAGTTATTAAAGAAATTTATGAGCGGTTTAGTACTAGTTTATGCATAGCTGAATCTTTGTTTCTTGTAGTAATGACGTAAGCAATCTCTAAAACTAGATGAAACAAAATAACTTAGCTTTCTTGTAAATTATCTACAAAAAGAATAAACATGACCTTACAAAAATAGTATACTTAAATCTTGTTTTAACGGCCTCTTTTAATTGTTGTTTCAGTCTTCCTAAGAACACGAACTTTATCTTAACGATTTCTTAAAGAAATGTTATTGTAACACAGTTCCACTAAAAGTACTTTAACTAAATTAAAATATTTTTTGAAAGCTACTCCTGAAAGTTATATAGGACCTCAACGTGGATCACCGAATAAAAAGAGTCATTATTTGCATGCGAGGTAGCATCCTTAAGAACTCAAGAGATCATCAAGAACTTATTACGTAGAAATAATTTCTAGAGTGACTTGACAAAAGAAAATTTGATTATTTGGAACGTTATTAATTATTGTATATTTCATTTGTTCTTAATCCTATTATCGTAATTCGTATTACTAGGTAGGCGTAGTAGTATAGTACGCTACATAGGTCATTTATTTTAATAATTGAACAAGCTAAAGTCAAATAAGCTATATTTTCACCTATTACTCTATTCATAAAGTACATTTTTTCCTTATCTACATACTCTGCGTCCCTACACCTCCTTCCTTATGATTATTTGTGAAACGATTATTTTGTTTTGGGTTTGCAAAGGTAAGACATGATTGCCAGATAAACGCACAAGGCGAACACTTTAGTCCTGAGGGGTCAACCTCGACACCATTATATAGTACTTGAATCGGGTGCAGTTGTCTATGGGGGTCCATGGGCAACTACTTGACATCAAATGATCTGCACGCTCCTTTGCTATCCATATACGATAAAAAATAGTAAAGACTTGGTTATATCAATAACAATCTAAACGGATAAGATTAAATTTGGGGTATTCAAACATATCGGTATACAGTTGGTTTTAGTACTAGGAAATCGAAGACGTTTAGATAGGTATACCCTACGTTTGAGTTGACATAAGGCAAATCTCCGCACCCTTCTCTCAGTAAATACTGAACGTCTCGTCTGGTATATGAGCTACGTTTGTACACGAAACATTGCTCTAAGTTTGCCAATATCAACGATAATATCCCTCCTTTGTACTCTTCCGTAAGGATGTGAATACGGACTCAAGTAACTTTTTAATAAAGGCAAAAGGTGAATAAAGATATCGGAATTAGATACTTCGTTTCTTTCAATTGAGTTGGCACATGAAGGCAAAAATATACATAGTATCTACATACGTATGTAGACACTCGTTACAATCGTAACAATGTTTTACTGGATTTAATTGGGATAAGTCAATTTAAGTAAAACACAATGAACGAATAACCAAGGAAAATGTTTAATTAAATAATATAATCATCATACGATTTTACAAGACAAGGTAGGATTCATATTTAATTTTAATTAAAATTCAATATGAATTATTATATTTACAAAAATACAAATTTATATAGAGATATAGAGGTAAAAAGTAATAAATTTGCCAGGCATGCAAGCCGAGCGATATAATATCGACAAATTTGAGGCAATTTCCCATTAAACTTATTGCAGAGTTCCTGCGAAACATCTTCAATATGGAGTAAATAACATCATTTGCATTTTAAGCTACGTAAAGCTTTCGTAGCAGTATGACGTAGCGATGTATATAAAAAGGATTCAGTCTATTAACGCCTGGTAACAATTCCTATGTATATTTTATATATTACTAAAATGTAATTTTATTTCGGGTACTATGGAAAATCGATAACCATAACAAATACAAGAACATTTTGTTCAGAATGTACGTCACCAAAACCACATGTTCTACATTAAGGTCTACTGCACTGTATTTTTTTTATTTCTAACTTTTGATTACGACTACCAGGTGTCAGAACTCGTGTAATTCGAGGGGAAAGTACCACCACCACCCTTATAAACATTCTTGAATCAATTCTTGTTTTTCGGTTTGGAAGACGCGAATATCCTAATCCTCAGGGATAGTAACGCGTCTGCTCCCTCTAATACTAGCCTGTTATACTTGGAGTTGGTAAAGGATGTTCGTGACGGCAGTGACCTCCTACCACTAAGTGGACTGCAAACTCGTTTTTAGCAGAAATAAAATATCCCGCTAATATTGAGTCTTGCTCTTAAACGTAAAATAATCTTGACAGAACAGTACAGTTTCAACATGAAAATGAAAATTTCAAAGTTAAATGGTTCCAAATGACCCTTTATGTGAATGATCCCATGTCATAGTTACAACATGTAATATAATATCAAGCGAACACATACCAGTGAAATGGGATATTTGGCAAACAGATCAAACACAGAACTTAGTTGTTACACAAACTATAATATTCAATTATTAAAACAGTAAGATTCTAAATAAGCATAGCATATAGATCCAATGCGTGTTCAGCTCTAAAATCAATAGTATTTAAACCACTGTCTACCACATTGGCCAAGTGTAGATCGATAATTCTAATTTATATAATTAAGTTAATTTTCCTAAATATGTTGGCTATGAACATTTGACGGCTTAAGTTTATGAAACCTAATTTTTTTATACATAATTTCCGTATTATTTTTAACCTATTAATGCTCCTTTGCCATCGAGCATATTAATACAAGCATACAAATAATCAAAAACAAAATTCATCATAAGATGCGTGCCTTTTGGGGCATAAAACCCAGTTACATCTACCTCTGACGGAAGAGCGAAATAATGAGACACCGTTTTACTGCTTATTCCTAATCAAAATATTAAAGATCCTAGCAATTATTAATATGAGCAATAGCAATTTATTTAGAAAACACGAAAAAGCTTTCTGAAACTACATTTATTGCTTTTTAATGCACCCATTACGCGGTCCCTGAAGACATTAACTTAAAATAAAGCCAAACAATAACAATTTACCGTTCAACTACCAAATGGAAGTGAACCATACACGCGCCCTTCGAACTTATATAGTATGTACTTGTAACTATGTCGTTATGCTAGAACATCTTGGTTACTTAAAGAAATAAGTAGGTAAATAAGCTGGAGTATCTCATAATAGTATCTGTGTAGTGTATCAAATGAAAAATAACAATTTAAAAAATAAACGTGATTAGCAAAATAATATGTTTTTGTTCTACTGGTTATGTCTACTTTATAAGTTAATTAATAATTTAATACATACATACATATCTTCACGCCAAATCCCTAACGGGGTAGGCAGAGAGTATCGAGTGCCAAATGGCA
>DWNR01005566.1:0-10088 GCA_018250455.1 Polygonus leo
AACCGTGCCATTTGGCACTCAATACTCTCTGCCTACCCCGTTAGGGATTTGGCGTGAAGATGTGTGTGCGTGTGTGTGTAGACAGTATGCGGTATAGCCGTATCGTTTTATCTATTCGTATTTAAAAATATCGTTTTATCTTTCGCGGTAGGACACCTCATTAAACAAACTTAGTTTGTAATTGATCAAAGATTTTCTTCTTTCGAATCTTGATAAAAGTGTTTCATGGAGTCATTTGTAATTTTTGTAGTCATTTGTAATTTTTGTAGTCTGGTAGTTATGTGGAAGTAATTTTGAGTTGAATATAATTATATTTGAATTAAATTTAGAAAAATATAACACATGAAAAGTTCCGTTAAACAGGTGGCATTGTGACCAAAACAATAGTTTACTTTTTTTTAAATATTTCGTAAAATTCCCTTTTTTTTGATTTTCATTATTTTTCATTGGAAGTAATAAACATTGAAATTTTCGTAGTTCCTATTTATTACGAATTCTATTATGTTCTTATGTAGGTGTCTTTGATTACTATTTGTTTAATATGTATGATTAAGTATTGGATTCCATTTTTGAACCAAATAAATAAGTAAATTAATTAATTACTCTTCAATAAATATAATTTAATTGATGGACGAAAAGACAGCAAGGTCTTAGTAATAATATCCGGTTGGCAATATAAAATTGTTACTTTGATACTTTTATATATATTTTCTCAAAGCTATTGTAGAGAAAAATAATTCCCAGAATTCCAATTTTAGTGGAATGAAGATGACAAATAACATAGCACTAAATTCTTAATTAAAACCAGTATTGCTATTTACAATGATTCAAATTGTCCACAATTTCGAAACCAACATTGTACAGATACAGAAGCAAGCTCTTGAAACTCATGTAAATTGTAAATGAGTCATGCTCCACGTTCAAAGCTTCTGGACACGAGCAAACAGACCGAATGAGCGTCGTAAGGAAAATTGAAATTCGAAATTCCAAATTCGATATCCGCTCGAATTGCAACGTTCGAACAATAATCATTTAAATCGCCCCAAATGAACCGAGACCGATTCGATACAGATAATAAAAATCACCGGTATTTGTTTTAGATTTCGAACTGTTATTGCATGTAACTGGACAGTAATAACCGCTGTAGCTTCTTTCTACAATTTCAGTTGTGTTCAGCAAGTCAGTGTTGCTTGAGCTTTTGAGGGGGGTGGACGCGCGTCGGTAATAACACGGAGCGTGCGTAGAAATGCGTTCGAAATTCGAACTTGCTTTCGGTTGATGAATGTTTTTAATCTGTTACAATGGAAGACTAATTTTTTAAATAAACAATAGAAAGTTATTTCGTGTTTCGTGTTCAGTGTTTGTGTTTTCAAGATGTTTTGGAGGGTACTGTTCTTACCTCTGCTGTTATTCTTCTTCGAAGGTAAGTAATAGTTTTTTACCAATGTATTTATTTCTTTAGCGCAATACATAAATAAATATATTATTTAATAAATTAAACGAGAAGTGTCGTTGTTCGGTCTATTATCAGATTTTGGATTGTTCCGCCTGGAAAAAATGTTTTTGTCGCGGTATGTGTTTAATATATTATAGTAAGGTATAAAATAACAGGACCAATAGAAATAATTTACCATATTTAAGTATAATTTTAAGTGTAGAAAGGCGGAAAAAATATTATTAATATAGTTATACTTTTTGAAAATATACGTGGTACGTTCAAGTTTCGTGACGGTCGAAGCCTTACACAACTATTTCAACTCTTCTCTTATTTCAACTACATTTTACAATATATATTAAGACCTACGTACTTAATATACATATGGCATCTCTCCCATATGATGAGGTGAGATGACGATATTTGTTTAAATGTTTAAATGAGTAGGTCCTTCAGGTATTTATTAAAATTTTGTTATTAATGTATTTTTTTTTATACGTAATAATATAGTAAGTAATAATATTCATTACTGTTCCAGCATAATTTGGGACAGAAAACGTAAAACGTTCTTCTAACGTTGGCTCACTTAAAAAGCGAAAACAAGTTACTTGTGTTTTGAATTCCTTTGAGAACGGTTGTAACAAGATTTCCAACGTCAATAGAATTAAAGAAGTGGCTAAAAGCACAAATTAGTTACTGCAGAATTTAAGGATTCATCTTCTCTTTTGGCATCCATTCCAATCGAAGATGACAACAAGGTTAACAAAAAAAAAAAATAAACTGGATTTCATGTTCTTTATGCCAAAAATGGCTGCATGAGTCATGTACAATGTACGGCTCGTATCGCAATAGTGGTGGCAGGGAAATAATCCGCAAAAAGAACCAAAAAAAGGAATAATAACATATATGGCATCTCTCCCACACCCCACACTATATGGCGTCTCTCCCACACGTTATGGGAGAGATGGCCTACTTTTAGCTTGTAATTTTATTTTTTTATTTTATTGTTTAATATTAATGTACCTATAAAAATAAACATAAAAAAGTTGATTTATATTGCATTTTTTACTTAATTAATTATTACTTACTTTACTTTTTACTTAATTATTACAAAAAGTATAGCGTCTTTCCCACTTTTACTATATGTAAAAAGCACACATGGAATAAATAAATTAAATTAAAAAAACAAGAAGTGTCGAGAAAAAGTCTTGTAACGCTTTCATCGATCTTGCTCTCATCCCGCTCAGTGCGTATAGCGCGCAATACGTACCTTCGTTCCAATAGAACATCAGAGCACTGTTTAGTTAAGATTATATTTAGTTTAGAAGTTCTAAATCACCGTAATGGTTGACATAGTCCTAAGAAAGGACAAGTTATATAAGTCTCAAAGTTTGGTCTGTTGTTATTAGGTTTGTTACTAAAACGATATATAGGAAACCTAATCAGAACAATGCTGTTAACAAGAGTTTGATTTGTTAGGGTTCCGTACCCGAAGGATAAAAATGGGACCATATTACTAAGACTCCAGTCTCTGTCTGTCTGTCCGTCGGTCTGTCACCAGGGTGTATGCTGCAGGCCTGTTTTTTGTATTATATAGGAATATCTAGCGTATCTGCGCTGGCAAGATTCCTAACTAATTTGGGTCTGATACAGACTGATCTTAATGAGTGCCCGTGATTTCAAATAGGCTTATTGTATGTTATGTCGTTTCCTATTATTTAATTTCTGTTTCTAGTTCCTTTTTTTCTATTTAATTGTTCCCAGATATGATTTCTTTATAGAATGAAATAAAGTTTGAGAACAATGTATACAAACATACAATTTTTATTATTATGCTAGGAAGGATTGACATGAGGGTGATCAGATATGAAAACGAAGTAGTAATAAAAAGTTAAGCTAACACAAAAAGAGTATTTATACATGTTTGAAGTCCGTTCTTATAATTATTTTCGCTTAAATCATATATCTACAAATTAGTTTGTCAAATTTCAGCTCAGGAAAATTCACTGATTACGTTGCTAGTTGCCGTATAATTAGAGCAGCATTTGCTTTTAACTGAGGCGTTTTTAACTCCTTTAATTTAAGCAAAGGTGTGTGCCGTGTGAAACTTTTTCAAGTGAATTCCATACAACACATTTTAAAACACGGCAGCGCAATAACAAATTTTTTTATTATGTAAAGGTGGCAAACGAGTATGCAGTCCACCTGATGGTAAGTGGTCATTGCCGCCTATGGACATCAGTAATCATCCTCAAGTACGATTGAGTCATACCTAAGTTTGATAAGTAAGACCTCCCCAGTCGAACTACATGAGTTCTACCACCTGGCAAATTGGTGGCAGTAACCACTTACCATCAGTTACACTAAAGAATCGTTTACAACCTTTATGCCATAAAAGCTTATTTAACAAACAAGCTAAGAATAGATCTTGAATGAATGTTTTATATCCAATTTTGTTCATCGGATTATCCGTTTAGTAAAAGGTAAAATTCTTTCCTGAACCGTAACTCCTAATTAGCTTTGTTTTATATGTTCATTAAATTGTTTTGTATCTTGATACGATCCGTATTCTCGGAAATGAACCGACCCTTAGGGTAAATGGGGCCCTTACTCTTACTATACTGTTACTGTAACGAATCTTGTTGTTTTGCCTACAACCATATCAATAAGTAAATTGTCGTGTGTTATTGATGTTGTTGATGTCTGACACAACAGTCTTATTTGTAAACCGTATATTTATTTCCTCGATATATGGATGTAAAATACAGTTTATGTTGTCTTACAATTTATGTGCCTGTCTTTGTGGAGCATAATCATGAATCCAATTTGTAACTTTCTAAAATAGTACACTAATTTCATGATCGAAAATAAACTCTCAATGGATGGGTAATTTGTCTATAAAATAATTGATCGATTTAAATATCAATAAATCTAAAGGATGTGTGAGATCAACCAATGCCATTACCAGTTAGCCAAAAAGGTAGGCTACGGCCCAAATCCTATTCACTCTGGCAGACCCGTTCCCAGTAGTGGAACAGTAATTAGTTATAATTATAATGATGGTGATGATCAATTGTATTAAGAATATTAAATAGGAGATTTTTTAGACAATATTATATTATAGTCTATAGAAATGTGGGGATAAGTTTGTGAGACTGGAGTTTGAAAAACGCAGCGGAATATTGCAGCGGAAAATGAAATAAAAATGTGTTGTTGCAGCGGCCTTCGTAATACTCATTCTGTAAAACTTTCAAGTCTCTACTTATTGCGGTTCAATAGCTACAGCTTTGTGACAGACGGACAGACCGACGAACACCGAATTCTTACTAATAAGGTCCGCTTGCCTTCAGGCACGATAGCTGTGTAAATAATAACTTTTTTAGTTTCTTTGTACGAGGAGAGTTATGAAAGTGGAAGAAGCTAGGCAAGTATGCCAGAACCGTGCCGTTTGGCACTCCATACTCTCTGGCTACCCTGTTAGGGATTTGGCGTGCAGTTATGTGTGTTTAATTTCTTTTACCGTAGGTTGTGTATTTGGTGCGCAGATTACATTAAACAGACAACAATGGACCTCATAATAGTTTATACAGACTATTAACTATCTGCCTTTTAGACTTTAAGTGAACTAGCTTTTACACTTTCTACTTAAAGTTTTAATTAACTATACACTTGAAAATGTGAACTAATTATACCAGTAAAGTAAACTAACAAGAAAAAGAACATCTATTTTTAATACCTTTTTTATTTAATAAACCTTTTAGTAAAAGTTGAAATGGTTCTTATTTCTTTAAGTAAACATAGAAATATTTTTAATGTTTATTATTTACGAAGAAAACTACAGTTTTTCTTCGCAACACTTTTATTTTCGACTAGCTGTGCCCGCGGCTCCGCCCGCTTGAATTCGGTCCGCGTTCATATTATATAATTCTGAAATAAAAGTAGCCTAAGTTACTCTATATTTTATCAGCTATCTGCCAGTGAAAGTCCTGTCAAAATCGGTCAAGCCGTTCCAGAGATTAGCCAGAACAAACAGACAGAAAGACAGACAGTCAGACAGACAGACATACAGGCAGTCTGTCTGTGTATAAATTCATAGGCATCTAGAAAAAAGCAGTTATTTTTATATTACAAACAGACACTCCAATTTTATTTATTTATATAGACATACTTTATGCGTTTGATTGAGTGAAAGCAGAGAATTGATAACCGACTTTAGCATTATATTGTATAACTTAACCAGGTGGTTAATCTCGTTTAATTTAACCGAGGAGGTGCCACTACCAGCCTCATAATCCTCCGTGAAGCAATTATTGTGTTTCGGTTTAAAAGCCGTGGTTGGAGTGGCGTGTCACGCTACACTTGTACACGAGGCGATCATCTTAGTCCTCAGGGGTAGCAACGTATCTGTGATCAAACTTAGGTATGATTTAATTGTACTGGGGGATGATTCCTGATGTCCATGAGCGGCAGTGACAACTTACCATCAGGTGGACTGCATCCTCGTTTGTTATCTTAAGACGATATGGTGGACTGCATGCTCGTTCGCTACCTTTATATTATAAAAATAAAAAAAAGTTAGAAAACGTTTGATTCAAAGTGTACAGGATCGGTTGGAGTGGCACTGTTTACAGGAGGCCTATGTCCAGCAGTGGACCTCAAATACCAATGGAAGAATGGACAATACTTTTATCTTTGAACGTGATAAAACTACCTGATGTGAGTGGATGAAGCTTCGGAAAAATTCCGAATCTAAATAGGAAACCGTATTCAATAATACGTCCAGTTCCTTTGTTGAAAGGTCCATTACGAATGGTCAAATTGCGGAATCCTGCGTAATATTGACTTAGGGGCAGAGATCCGAAGAAACAATAGCTTGGTCTGTTATTATACATGCTCAATATGAAATTCCAATGAACTATATATGTAGATAATATTACTGAACGCGGCAGACGTTCTATCAGTAAACATAATTTGCTATAAAATATTGAGGATATTCATAAACATAATAATCGGTAACATACTTGCCAGATCGTAGAGCTCATGTATTTCGACCGGGGAGGTACCACCGCCACCCTCATAATCCTCCGTGAAATTATTGTGTTTCAGTTTGGACAGGCGTGGTTGCAGGCTATACTTAAACGCGACGCCAACACCTTAGTCCTCAAGGGTAGCAACGCATCCGTGGTTAACCTTAAGTACGATTTAATCGTGCTCGGTGATAATCACTTATGTCCATGGGCGGCAGTGACAACTTACCATCAGGTGGACTGCATCTACTTTTGCTATCTAAAGACGATAAAAAATACTGAGATAAGATTCGCACACTGAGGGTTCTCACAAAGGTTTATGTTGAAAAGTTAGATGAAAAACTTGATGCGTTACGGTTAATAATTTTGACATTAAATTTGACGACTCGGGTGGCGCAACGCACCATACAGCGCTGCTGCGCAGTGGGTCCCCGCACTCGATTCCCGGCCAGGCAGAAATTTGAATGATGAATTTAGATTTCTGTTCTGGGTTTGGGTGTTTGTGCCTACGTGTGGGCGTCCCACGACACAGAGAATCCTAGTATGGGGCAATGAGTGCATAAAGTGTTATTATTGTTATATTTTTTATCTTTAATATTTGTTGTTGCGACGGCATTAGTTATACAGATACTACAAAATTGCAAGTGTCTATTTAAGTTGACATAGCCCTGTGACAGACAGACGGACAGAGTTTAGGGTGCCTCTATGGTACGGAACATTGAAAACTCTTCAATCTTTCAAGATGAATCGAATTACACGTATATGCCATATTTCGTTGAAAATCAATAAAGTGCTTGCGGAAAGTAGCGCAAAGTATGTCTGAATACATACTACATTTAGATCCCTAACTACATATTACATTTAGATACATATTACATTAGATAGTGCCTAACAGCACTAATACAAAAAAATATATAATTTAAAATGAAACGACTTTAATCTTCATAAAACCAGATGAAAAACAATAAACTTGTATTATCTATTAATTTAACTGCATAACAGAACTAATAGAAATACGAGAAAAATATAATTCAAAATGCAATGAGATTTTTCTCTCATTAAATTATTGCGAATATAAAAGCTGAATTACTTAAGAGAATTATTATTCAAGAGCTATAATAATATTTATTTGCTGTTTTTGCTATTTGATGAAACTTGTAGTAATTTATTAACATCTAAGTTATTAACAAACCAGCGTCGATCCAATTTGATCTGAATTATTTAGATATGCTGACAGGCTAAATGGAAAGATGCGTTTGGAAATGTTCTGGAAATGTTGTGAAATCACTAACACCTATTAGCATTTTTTTATTATCTTAAGGTAGCAAAGCAGCATGCAGTCCACCTGATGGTAAGTGGCCACTGCCGCTCATGGACATTAGTGATCATCCCCAAGTACGAATAAATCGTACTTGAAGTTGACCACAGATGAGTTGCTACCCTTAAGGACTATGATGTTCGCAACCACGCCTTTCCAAACCGAAACATAATAAATTGCTTCACGGAGGATTATGAGGGTGGCCGCGTTACCTCCCCGGTCGAACTACATGAGTTTTACCACCTGCCAATCGTATGAATATAGTATACAGTTCTGATAGTAAGTGGTTGTCTGTGGACATTTGTTGTTAATACCAACCGGAATAAGGTGAATCGTGATTGAAGTTGACCACAAATGCGTTGCTTACCCTTTAAGACCAAGATGTTCCTCGTGTGTGAGTATAGCCTGCATTCAAGACTCTTACTGAATCACAAGAAATGCTTTATGGAGGATTATGAGGGTGGTAGTGGTAGTTCCCCGATCTAACTACACCAATTTTACCACCTGGTGATTCCGTCTTAGTCAGTGGTCGGCTCTGTGTCCACCTGATGGTAAGCGGTCACTGCCGCCTATGGACATTAGTAATCCTGCGTACCTAAGGTTGACCATAAATGCGTTGCTGCCCTTGAGGACTAAGACGTTCGCCTCGTGTTTAAATATAGCCGGCAACTACGCCTCTCCAAACCGAAACAGAATAAATTGCTTCACAGAGGATAATGAGGGTGGCGGTGGTACTTCCCCGGTCAAACTACGTAATTTCTTCCACAATTGGCAATTTAAACAGTGGATGAAAATCAGGAAATGCGAGTAGTTACTTTATAGTTTTATCACTAAGCTCTAGTTTTTTTACAGTCCTTTTAGTATCGAAATCAGAAACAAGAGCCCAACTATGTTATATATTGGCACTATACGCCTGCCTGCAAAAAGTTTGCCAACCATGCTGTCATTGACAACTCAGCGTTGAACCGTTTTAGTCTGAATTATTTAGATATGCGCCGTCTGACTAAATGGAATACACGTTTAGAATGGTTCAAAAATGCACCATGAAATTACTAGTATTTTGCACCGTTTAAATAATCTGTTTTTATCGTATAAAGGTAGCAAACGGATTTGCAGTTCCACCACCACCACCACTTACCATCAAGTAGTAATTGCTGTCTTTTTTTATTGTAGAAGGGTTGCAAACGAGCATGCAGTCCACCTGATGGTAAGTGATCACTGCAGCCCATGGACATTAGTAGTCATCCCTTAGTAAGATTTACCCAAAGTTGACCACAAATGCGTTACTACCCTTGAGGACTAAAATGTTCGCCTTGTTTGTAAGTATAACCGGCAACCATCCTCTCTAAACCGAAACACAATAAATTGATTCACGGAGGATTATGAGGGTGGCGGTAGCACCGCCCCGATTGAACTACATGAGTTCTACCACCTGGTATATCTGTCTGTGTATATTTGTATTAATCCCAATCTAAATATGGGTTGATCGTGTTTGAAATTGACCACAGTTGCTTTGCTTTCCTTGAAGACAAAGATTTTCACCTCGTGTGTGAGTAAAGCCTGCATTCAAGAATTTCTAAAATTGACCCACAAGAAATGCTTCATGGAAGATGATGATTGGTGGCGGTGGTACGTCCCCAATCGAACTACAGCAATTTTACCACCTGCCTTAGTTAGTGGTCGACTCCGTGCTTCTTTTTTATTTACAAACTGGATGAAAATCAGGAAATAGTTTCTTATATGCTTAAGACTTCTGTCAATGTGCTCTTGTTATATTACAGTCCTGTGTAAGTATCTATCGCTTCTCGGCCTTTTTATTTGGCTAAAGATCAAAGTGTGTAAGTATCAATTTCAGTAACTAGAGAGGAGAGTATGTTCTATTTTGACACTATGTGGTCTTTTCCTGCTAAAAGGTTACCATCCATTCTAACCCATTAACAACTCAGCATCGAACCAATTTGATCTGAATTATTTAGATATGTGCTGACGGAGTTAATGGAAAAATGCGTCCTGAAATGTTTTAAAAATGTTTCATTAGTTCGTATAGGTTCATATATAATTGGATAATACTTTTCCTACAGTTTGTAAATATAATCTTCCTTACACTTGTCACTGCTTGCTTTAAAAAGAATTAGTCTACCGTGCTGGCCATGTGCGAATGGGTTGACTTCATAAACTCTTGCATTTTTTTTGTTAATATCATAGTAAATTCACCGAGTAGCTATATTTAGAACAAGCTGTGCCCGCGGCTCCGCCCGCTATCCCTCATTTTAGGGGTTGAATTTTTATGGCCTAAAATCAGGCCGGG
>DWNR01005567.1:0-10088 GCA_018250455.1 Polygonus leo
TCTCAACATTCACCTGGGGTTGTCTGGCAGAGAATGCCACTAAGCATTAAGTTCCCCTTTGGAACCTTTTTTATTATAAGGTGATACAATAAAGATATAAAAAAATAAATAATAAATAAAAGTGAGCATATTACAACATAGTAATCAGCATGTCATTATACAAATTGACAGACAATACAAATTTTAGTAAAATTCATCTATAGCATAAGACATGTTATACATACTTAGAATGAGCAGCAAATCTTGTTGTAGCATATATGGCAGCATCAACCTCAACATTATCATGGCTGTCCAGCCCTCTACGGATAGCATGGTGTACATTTTGTCTCTCTGGTATAATGCCAGCGACTGCTCCCAATGTCCGAAGTGCCAAAGCTCTCGCTACTGGATCGTTTGAATGTAGAACACTGAATACTCTTCTCAAAAACTCGTCCACATTCAAAATCTTGTCCAAATGCTTTTCACTTTGCTGACAAACTCGTAACACCCAGAGCCGCAGGAAGTTGTTTCCCATGCGGAATATATCAGCCAGTTTTAGGAAAGATGAGTTGATCAAAATTGGAAATGGGTATTTCTCAAATAAACGCGGGAAACGGACTATCGCTTCGCATTGCTCGCCGACTTTTCCCGACCTAAGACCTTAAATAATAAATGGATATGTTATATTTAGTTAAATAAAATGCCATGTTTATACATTTACTGGTATAAGTTTATTTTCAATAATAGAATTAATGATCAAACAGGTAGTTGACTATAGCTGTTTAGTCTATCTCTATCTTTTACTAACTCTAAATAGACAACACTACTAAATAGGCTTTCACAGAGATAAGGAATAATAAATGTACATTAAATTTTTGCTAAATTAAAATTAGAATATAGTAACGTAGCAAACTTTGCTTGCTTTGCTTTGTTTTTAACAATATAGGGGTTAATTTTACCGGCAAAACCGAACCATGATTACATTAGGAGCTTCAAAGGATTTTAATTACCTTTGTCTAACTCTGTAAGAGCTGAGTTAGCGTCTTGTTCTGGTTCTCCTGAGTTATCATTAAATGTATTCATTCTGACTCCAATCATAGCTTTCCAGTTTATTAAAGTAATATTTTAGATACAAAAAATCACAAAAATAAAGCTGAAATGAAACTAAAAATCAAACACCACATTTATGACATTTGTAATATGACATTGACATTGACCAAATTGAGTGACAGTTAACAGACACCGCTCAAAACATTCAAATTAAAAAAATTAAATTTATAAACTATCTTAACTACGTTAAATAATACTATTATGTTCATTTTAAATTCATCCTATCTTAGAATAAGCTTCATAAATCTAATATTCTTGTTTATGACACGTTAAGTAGCGTCATCTAGTAAATAAACTCAAACTTAAGTAGTTAAAACTTGTCAACAGAGGGCTCTCAGTTGACAAGTTTTAACTAGAAGCAGGAGACTAAGGACTAAGGAGAAGCAGATAAATTGAATGTGTACTTATGAATTTTAAGTGAAATATACTTACGACAGGCTGCATATGCATATAATCCTAATGCGGACTAGTTGTAGCCCGTGCATATCTGTGTAATGAGAACACAGTTTTGTATTGTAATTATTCACAGATTATGCTTATGATTATGATTATGATTACGCGTAACGTAGCGAGAATATTAAGTAGGTACCTACTTAGTTAGGTAGTTTTGGTGTTAGGTATTAAGTAAAATCGTTAAGTTAAGAAGAAATATATTCTTTTGCAGATCTTGTATTTTTTATTTTAAATTGCTACGTTTATATTTTGAGTGCGTAACTATCTCAAAATGTTGAAACATATTACAAGAAAACATCTATTATTTAACAAATGTACTTAGTTGTGGTAACTATCGAATAAGCAATGTAGGATTGCACGAATCTAATAAGTAGGTAGCTACCACATTACTTTCTTAAATACTATATAGTTATTTCATCTCAAACGTTGTAGTTTACTAAATAGGTACTTGCAAAGGCATATAAATAACTAAATAAAACCTCCGAATCTTTTGCCCGTGAGTCGCCACTCACAGTGTTTCTAGTTTCGAGTCTCAAAGGCAGTAATTACCAACAGCTGGTAACTGTACCCGGCATTGCGAAAATTACTCACGGCACCCTAATCTGGAGTGTTGTTCGGAAATTAGTTTTTCTGTTCACTTGATTCAAAAACGGGATTCTTTCTCCTTCTTGCATTTAGAAAAAAATATAGATGAAGCCTTTTTATGTTTGGTTTAATATGCTTTATAACCTACAACTTTTCCGGATATTTTTATGATAAAATTGCACAGCTTTTCTTTTATACGAGTCGTTTGCGTTGAATGTGATCATAGTCGTTTTATTGACTAAAGATTGCAAACGAGCATGCAGTCTACTTGATGGTAAGAGGTCACTGCCGCCCAAGGATACTTGTTAGCAACTTCAAGTACGGTTACATTAAAAATAACATGATGTTCACCACAGATGCTACCGTATATAAGTGTATTATGTATGGATGCTACCTCTGAAGACTAACATGACAAACCACGCCTTTCCGGAACCGAAACACAAAAGTTACTTCATGGAGGATTATGAGGGTGGCAGTAGCTCCTCCCTGGTCGAACTTCATGAATTTTATCACCTAACAAAGTGTAATAGATAACTGAAGTCGATTATTGTATATTGTAATAATTTGAAATACCTACTTCAATAAAGGTTTACACAGAGAATTATCTCTTATATATATCTTGCCACATTGAGATGTTGCTTATTTTACCTAACATTTGATCCTGTTAGTAATTTTTTTGTTTGTACCTATCAATCTGATACACGTTTTTCGCGCTTAACACATTAAATTTATTAATTTTTGTACATGTTTAAGATAATATATGCTAAGGTTAATATGTACACAGGTATTTAAGATAATATGTGTTAAGGTAAGTAACATTATAATAAACCTTAACGCTATCTCAGGTGGCAAAGACTGGTAATTACAGGCAGCCGAGTAACACAAGCCTTGTATGCCGCCATTATGTGAACAATTTGGCTGATCGCTCGATATTGGGGTTGTGTTACTGCTCCTTGCCAAGCTTGAATTATATTAGTCGATAACGAACGCTTCAAATTTGGCTTAACAAGACAGTGTGAGGCCCTAGGCTAATCTACCTTTTTTTTGTTCTGTCTGACAGAGTTAGAATAAGTTTCTTGATTCGTCTGTGTTTTTGTGGGTTACATACCATACATAATAAAATTATAATTACATATTGTAATGATGCAACTTAGAATCTTCCTGTGGCTCGGAAACCTTCTGGCTCGGGTGGCCTTTTTCCGACTTGCCAGCCTATTTTTACGCCACTGATAGTAACTTATAGCTCAAGCAGACTTTAAAAATCTCGACAATAGTGCCACTTGTAGGGTCGTAAGTAAGTATATTTCAAAATGGACCGTGAGGGAAATTTTGTGTTAAGTTTTTTAAATGTCATAAATTATCTCTTAATTAATGAATATAAGGTATATATTTTACCTATTTTACGGCTTACGTGCGGAAGATTGATAATATTAGACTCAGTAACATGGGACAAGTTTTGTCCAACGTTTGTTTTGTTCTCACATAGAATTATCATAGGTTTTAATTCATACACTGTATTCTGTATTCCAGATATATAAAGACACGCACTACTTACTACTTGCTTCTATTCATTGTGCATAAGATTGAACTGTAGGTAGGTACAAGATTAGTAAAGGAACTATTAAATTACCGTATATTGAAATAAGATAAATAATCATATCCAATATATGGGGTATTAGGGGTTACGGCCTTTATGTCATATAATAATAATATAATCAGATAAAAATATTTCGTTGTGAAAGGTCTTGATATTATTTTAATATTAAAAAATCAATCGTCGCCCTCAAATAGAAAAGTAATTATACCATGTTTAGTTAGGTACGTGAAAATACATGTACCTAACTAAACATGATTAATATCATATATAAATTAAATTGTAACCAAACATGTATAAACATGGGTAAATATTCACCCTCCTAAAATCTAGGCCTATAATTAACTTTTCCACGAATATCTACCTACTTTCTTTAGTAAGTAGACCGTATCTATGATGTTATGTAATTAAGGGTAATCGCCAAACTCGTGAGAAAATGGAAATAACAAAGAATTTTAATGACAACTCAGATATTGTGCAAGATAAACGACCATTTGTAATGAATTTCTTTCGTCATTAAAATATAATCTGTTCTGTTGTTAATCTGTATATCTTAAGCTCTTCCGGATTTGAACAAAGTGATGTTGTGACTACATTTTTTAGTTGGTCAGGATTTTTGTATTGTGCGAAATACGCAAGTAACCGATGCCGGACATGACTAAGATTAAACCTCATTTCAATAGAGTAGTCTAGTTTTGACAAAGAAAGTTTCAGAGAAAAATGACCGTACCTTACGCGCCAATAATACTGTCACGGCTATATGACATTAGGCATAGGGTCTATAATGGATCAATGGTTGGTTTAAGCACAGATTATAAATTTGTCACACGCATAGCTCCCGGTTTTCTTTTTAAATACAATGCCCTCATTCAGCCGGAGTGAATGATTGTTCAGCGGATTAAAAGTTATTATCTGTATTCACGTTTCCTTTGCAAAAGGATTAGTGCGCTAATGAGGATAACATTCGTGCAGAAACGTCGTGAGTCAGTGCTGAGAGAACTTGAATAAAAAATTGGTTTGCATATATTATAAGTACCCACCTATCTATGTATTTAGGTATACATTTTTATAATATTGGTCAGATATTACTGATACCGTATGACGAAGGTCGTTTGCAGGTGTCGATGTAAAACATTTTACTGATTTCATTTGTAGAACGATGTAATATTTCAGTAGGTAGAAATCGCGGGAAAAATAAACAATGACTTAATAAAAGTAGATAAGCATAATAGGTGTATCCCACAGTTGGTGTATCATCGCGTGTGAGAGGCCACAAATATTTGTCAAAAGCAATCATCGAGCCGATTTGCCACTAATCCCGATTCGCGGAGACAGCCCCTATAAAAACATTTTGTAGGGTTGACGCTAAACTTAAATTTGATGAGAATCAATCAACTATTAAGTATTATATTTAAATAAAATATATATATATTAGGCGATAACAACATATTTTTTTATTAAAACTTTATTTTAAAGTGTAGCAATTGTCCGTTGGAGTATTGAAAACATTTAATTTTGTAACAATCAATTTATGTAATGTTCATGAAATGTTAAATTAAACAAGAATGCTAATGAGACTTAAATAAAATTTAAATATATACCAAATGTTTTCTAAAACAGTAGTGAATAAATTCTAACACCAATAAATTAGTCTATAAAATTCATGATTGCGATGTTAAGACCAGAATTTGGGGGCAACCCTGTTCGAGTCCACAGATAATGCAAGTGACAATGACGCGGGCACAATGCCATTCAGGCTGCACTCTATTTATTTACACTGAATAATACCATAATACCTACACAGATAATAAATAGTGTTATTTTTTTTCTAAACGCAGCCGTTGGTGTCAAAATTAACGCCGGTCCGCGCTTTGTAGAGTCTCCACGCATTTGTGTGGATACAGGATTAAGTAATAATATAGCTTTTATTGCTTGCAAGTTGGAATTTGAAATTTAAATGGAAGTTTATTTCATTGTTTATATTCAAATGTTATTTTATATGCAGTGTAACGCAATTTTACGGAAGCAATAATTATGTTTTTTTTTGCAATTTGAATTTTTTGTTTTTGTAATGTTAAATATAAAAAATAGTTTAAAATATGATAAAAGATATAAACTGTTGATAGTGGCAATTAAATTGTTAAGTCCATGTCAACTTATTTTGTACCTACTAATTTATCGAATTCGATCAATAAATAATGCGTGAATACAAATAATATTTATAGGAAGTCCAAACTCAATTTGAATTGAAGGTCCAAAGTTGTTTTATTTCATTCTTGTAATTATATTTTTGTTTTTATTTGTCCCAAATCTCTGATGTTGGGTCGAGCTCGCAACAAGGTGCGGATTATTCCGAGATATCGATCTGTTGACGATCGACAATGCGCTCACGACGCATTACTGCCAAAATATCCTTCGCGCCATTTGTCAGGCTCGACCACAGACCATATCTGCAATAGATGTGCCATTTTTCAGCGTTAAGTACCTAAAATTATGAAGAAAAATGTCAAAATGTCAAATTCGCAGAAATTACAATAAGTGAGGGCAACTAAAAAGTTACTAAAATTATATGAGTCTCGTACTAACCTGTACTTTTTAAGTAAAAATAAAAAATCGAAATTTCACAATATGTTTTGAATAGAAAAAAGCGAATTTAATCTGGAAAGGCATTTTAATTAGCAAGTTATGTTATATTTAGCCATACAAACATCCATGCAACAGTAGTTTTATACAAATGAATTCAACCCTACGTTTAAACGTTCTTTCTATTTTGTATTTGTGTCTATGGCAACCGTCGACCACAGATACAAGAGATTATTTCACGATGTTTTGATTACACCAGTGGTCTTTCAGACAATACCACGAAGGTGTGATGTTGAGGATCAACTCTTTTTTTATAAATTCTAAATTTGTCTTTGTCGCAGTAGCAATAAAGCATTTTAAGAGCCTTTATTTAAAAGGTGTTAAGGATATAAAGATAATGCGTTCTTCAGAACTGACAGGGCGTATATTAACGACTCAGCAGTTTTAAGATGTTCGGAGATATCATTGAACTAAGCTGTGGAATATTTGAAATGAAATTCTTATACGAACTGCTAAACAATATAATGGATACTTTGTATCCAATATATACAAGTCAATAATTTAAGTACCTAACTGTCCAATTATTTTAGTATTTTGCATGTGCCTAACGAAATTTTGGGACTTCCTTTAAAGTGGGACCTGAAATACTATAGTATTTTTTAATTTTATTTCGTGTGTTTTAAAATTTTATCACTTCTTCATACAGCTGCCATAGAAGCTTTTTTATATATTTTTTACATTTGTAAAAAAAATATAAGTCCGCTTATTACGGTTCAAAATAGGCGAATTGTTTATATCTAGATATATACGTATCTGTGTTTTAAGGCACAGGGCAAGGGTAGGTAGGTACAGCTCTGTAAAAGTGGTAGTGGATCCCGTTGGTGCTCTTTGCGCAAGGTACCCTAAATATAACGCGTTATATAAAATATATTATCTGAGTACAGTGCCTTGTAGCAGTGACCTTTCAAGAGTACAAACCTATACGAGAAAGTATTAATAAAATCACGCACCAAAAATCACGGTACACGATCATACCTCCTCGCCTTATCTGATCCCGTCGCTTTAATTAACAAATGTAAATTTTTCCGCGATAAACCGAAACATGCATAATCACTCAGTTTCCCAAGGCGGATTTAATTATCGACAATTACTTTTTTAATAATCTGTTTCACGATTCACTGTACGGTTTGTATTTGCTATCTCTTTCGAATCAGTTACGTCAGAGTGAGAAACATGAAACACTCTATGTTTTGGCGCGTATTTAGATCAAGCTACCATCAACGCTCTGGTTTTAATCGAGGTCGAATATAACAAAAGCTATGTTTTAATATTATATTCTCATAATACAGCTACCGTAACGTTGTAAAGCGATTATTGTGTATTGCATTCGGCTTTCAACGCTTTGGTCATTATAGGGCGGCCATTTTATGTGATATTTCTGTATCATATAATAATATGTATCTAATATTGAATAGGTGACAATAACAGCGTGGTTAGCTTTATATGTAACGGAAATTCGCAAATAATTTAATATACCTACCTAGTAAGCTTGATCGTCGGTAGATATTACCCATATTTGAATATAGGTTTAGATACAGCCATAGGTACTATACGAGTACCTTAGGTACCTCTTTAATAATGTGTGCAGTTTCGTAGCATTTTTTAAATACAACTAATATTTTTCTAGATTATCGAGTGGTAAGAAATTCTAAACTGCTCTTTAATTTTATATTTACCTAATTTTTTATCGTATTGTTACTTACTTGCTTTCATCTCGGCATTTTTATTTATGTTAACCAATTATTTTAAAATAATTAGACGTTATACTGATCTACCGCTTAAGTAAATTTCTGTTCCAATCTAGAGGCGATTGAATCTTAATTTTTTGAATGTTATAACGTATCTATTGTATATAATATCAGAAAGAATTAGAATAACAGAAATATGGGGAAGAATTTGAATAATTCTTCGAAGTTAACAGAGATTAAAATTTTACCCGAGACGTGGTCAGGAATAATTGCAAGAAAGGAAACGGTACAAGGATAATATGGGTCATATCGTATCATCTTACGTTACGATGCGGGCAAAAAGATTGCATTCGATACCCGATTGTGTGCGATATGATTGTACCATAATGTGATTGTACCACAATGTGATGTACCATAATGTGATTGTACCTAATGCTGACAACGCTTCGTATACTAAACAATGTTAACAATAGCTGATTCTTCAACCAATCTGATTGAATATTGTAATTTGACAGATTTATTTATCTACACGATTCAAAATATGAGAGTGAATAAATATATTAAATGTTAAAAATTTTGTTACTACTACACGGCGTACCTATTTGCTTAGGTACGAAAAGAAAGTTTCTAAGTAATATCCTGAAACATTTTATATTAAACGATACCTATGACTTATATTTTCATCGTAGATTAACTTTATTGGGTTCCTACTTTGTTAGGAGTTGTATATAATTGTTTTATAAGATCAATTTTCGAGAATTTGCAGATTAATTCTTTGCTTGTAAATTGTTTCGATAAGGCTGTACTTTCACATTTATTTTGACCGTGAGGAAGTCGTTTGTAGAAAAAAGAAGCAATTTGTGTTTCGATCGATACTGTATAGTTCGTAGGGCGGTATTGTACTAAAGGCAATGTTTGTCCTTAAGAGTAGTAACGCATTTGAGATGAGCTTCAAAGAGGAGTAACATGCAATTATATGGACATACAATCTAACATACATATTTATTGAAGCATCTAGATACCCATAGTCGGTGGACTGTAGAGAGAGTAGAGTACCTACCTACCCATAGACATACCTAGTAAAGAATTATGTGTAGAAAAAAAGCGAACACAGCCATTTTACAAAATAATTGCCAGAACCGTGCCGTTTGGCACTCAATACTCTGTCTACCCCGTTAGGGATTTGGCATGAAGATGTGTGTGTGTGTGTAAAAATATAGCACAATGATTATAAACGACAGTTACACGGGGCACGGCTTCATTTTACTGCATAGGTTGGAACCAGACACCATTGAGTCCATGATTCGTTTACAATAGCACCCGTCCACAAAAATTAAAAAGAATTTAGATATCTTCACCGAGATTTCGAATGAAAAAGACACATTTAATATGAAACTTCGTGGGTGTAACTTGAGGACGTATTTTAACTGTACACTAAATAGTTAAAAGAGGATTAATCTGACCATAATAGAAACTTCACAAATTATGTTTCTAAGAAAATTTTATAGAGTATTTGATGATAGTTTAGGTTGTAGGTAACCAAGATAAGTTAACCATTTATCATGTCTGTTTTATTTTTGAATCGATTTCAAAGATAATATTTGAGAGCTCCTTTTACTTTTGAAAGTTCATACGGCATCACAATCATCTCGGTCCGAATGTTCCATCTCGCTTATAGGTAATTTTCAGCCACGATTTTTTTGTACTTGCGATTGGCGTGCATTTGCAATGTGATTAATGCGGAAAAACTGAAAATACATGGAGAATTATAAATATTTTAACGACCCGACGGACATCATTAGGTATAAATGAAATGTTCATACGCACATGTTTCGACTGGTAGACAATTAAAGTTTTAATATATGATTTAAGATAATTTATTTAATAACTAAATGGTTGACGAATGATTTGCATACATGTTGGGATAAATGTCGAGAACTGTTATACTTTAATGTAATCATACACATACATACATATCTTCACGCCAAATCCCTAACGGGGTAGGCAGAGAGTATCGAGTGCCAAATGGCACGGTT
>DWNR01005568.1:0-10087 GCA_018250455.1 Polygonus leo
TAAGTTATGTATATATTATTATAGTATAGTATATATTTATAGTTATGTATTATTAAGTTAAATAAAAGTTGAAACGGCCTAATTGGATCGAATCCCATTATCCAGAAGATTTTTATTTCGATAATTACCTAACTACTCTAACTTTAATCTATACAAATAAATAAAATTGGAGTGTTTGTTTGTAATATAAAAATAACTACTTTTTACCAAATGCCTATGAATGTATACATGGTACATATACAAAAATAACATTTTTTACAATTTTTGTCCGTCTGCCTGTCTATCTGTTTGTTCCGGCTAATCTCTGGAACGGCTGGACCTATTTTAACGGTACTTTCATTGGCAAATAGCTGATGAAATAGGAGTAACTTAGGCTACTTATTTCAGAATTATATAATATAACATGAACGCTGACCGAATTCCCTGCGGGCGGGGCCGCAGGCACAGCTAGTATAACATAACTTTTCATCACATTATCTATTTAAGAACGTACGCGTTAATTTAAAATTATAATTCCATAGAGCGCAAAAAATTACATCCTCTTAATAATGTGAGTGAATAATTAAGTATATACCATGTAATGTAGAATCAATTAAAATACTCGTTTTCATAAGTAATTATTCCAAAAGAGTGCATCTCAAGAAAAATACAAAAAAAACTTAATGAAAAACTTAATGATTGGTTGTTCACAAGTATTCCCGTGCCCCTTTTTATAAACTTATGATCAGCCCAATAGTGCTATCAAGTGCTACTCAATCCATGATCCGCGACAGCCATTGTAGAATAAATCAAATTAGATGGAACTTGATACTCTCTAAATAGAGCTGTACGAATCACTATCGAAATCAGTTGGAAATAAATTGGATTATCATCGAATCATAAATAGGAATTTAGACGAGTAATGTTAGCGTTTTATTGACATCTAAATATTCGTGGCATCGTGCTATTCAACCCGAACAGGACCCTTACCTATTCTAGAAAATAATTCCAATAGATAGGAATCGGAAATGCCAAGAAAGTTGGTTTTGTATGCTTTACTACACAGTCATAACTTATCAAATGTACCGCGCAGAGCGGTTATTGAGTGAATTCGAGATTGGATTTGCTGGATTCGAAAATACGAAACGATGTCTTTCTTTTTAATTTCGATTCCGATCTATTGGAATTATTTCCAAGAATTAGGGCCTAGAATTTCTTTTGAATAATATCAAAATGTTGGTATTATCCTTTGAGAGCAACGTGTAAGGTCGCATGGACACAAAAGGCAACAGTAAATCACGTTGCGTAATAAACATCGTGGTCGGTGCGGACGTGGTTAGCGTTACTATGCGCTCCTTTGATTAGATCTGTGAAAAGTGGTAGGTACTAATTCGACCGAATATTGAGAGTAACATCCGAAACAAGAGGTATGACTACGATTAACTAAGCAACATTTCAAATATTTAACCGAAGTATATCAATAATAATCGATCAGGTGGTATGAAAACCGTCTAAGATCATTTTATGTGTAATCAAACTTTAATGAAAACTAGCGTATTTTTATCGATGAAAATTGTATCATTTGTTGTCTTATCTAGTACCTACATAGTTAAACAATATAAACATTCGTAATAATAAAGGGCGTTCCATCATTTTTGTACAAAAAATAAATGAATGCAATAACACGATTTCCTATATACCTATTATTGCATATTAAGTCTCATGTAGCATGAAATCAAAAACTGACATCAGTTTTATATTGTCACGAAGAAAATAAAATGTTGGTTATAGTAAAAATTGTGATAAAACCCAGAAATTAAGCTATAAACGCAATCGTAATATTACTAGTATGTATGTATGTATTCATTTAAAATTACCTTTTGTTAACGGTAAGGTAAATGCGAAATAACGACCATAGAGTATAGTAGAGTAGAGAGAGCAATAATGAAGAACAGTATAAAATAAATCAGCCGTATTTAAAGAAGGCGAAAAAAAAGAGTCACAAGGAAAACCGCCTGCACGCCTGTTTTATACCTGGAGGTCATGGAATTTGAATACCTAAGTCAGGTGAAGGAGAAGCGTAAGGTTATGGTATATCGGTTATCGCCTCCACCAAAAATATCTCTTAAATGCCGTATTAATAAAATGAACTCAAGATTAATATCGATCTTGAGTGCGGCTTTCAGTCCATGACGTAGTACTTAAACTGCACTCAAGATCGATCTCATTCTTGAGTTCACTTTATTAATACGGCCCTTTTAGTGTTTTGTGCATTTCGCTGAAGGAAAAGCGTAGAGTTCTGTTAATACCTTTACTACAAGACACATCTCGGTGCTTTGTTTGTTAAGGTTAATTATACTAACTTTCGATTTTTTTACATAAAATTTATAAAATATTATTGCTGCAAGCTATTTTATCCAGATGGGACCTTAAACTTTGAAAAAAATAATCCCCTTTTTACGTCTTAAGTCGCCTTTAATGTCCAAAGATTATAATCAGCACAACGGGCCTTTTTATTTATCAAAAGATCAAAACAACTTTTGCAACGTTGATTGTTTTTATTTTATCAGACCGTCTGGAAAAACAACTATCGTAATTCGGCAATAAGTACGATTAAAATACATGATTATCTTGCTTTATATGCATGGGTACATCATATCGCTTTTCTTTGATATAAACTTTCAATTACCTACTTTGTGTTTAGAAATTTAAATAAAAGTAATCCAGAGGTTAACAGCAAATGGAGAACTGCAATATTTATCCTTGTTTTAAACACTTGAATAGCTAGCACTTGAAAAAGCTTAAGTTTTAAAAACAGATAAGTAGGTATCTGTTTTCAAAACTCTGTCAACTCTTCGTCTTTAAATCTCTAAATATGCAAGATTGTTTATTTTACGAAAAATGTTCTCTGTAATAAATAAAACCATTTATTTTTCAGGAGAATTCTAGCCTTCTACTCGAGTGTCTTCTCCGTAGTGTCCACCGGCTTGCTGGTTATGCATCCCGCAGCTAATGCCTTCGCCTTGATGACGCTGGTTCTGCCCGCAATCGGATTCCTATACAAAGAACTGCACACGTAAGATCATATTTAATCTAAACATTGAAAAATCGAAGAATTTAAATACCATTTCTATACTAAGGTATTATTATCGCGTTAACGTAAAATTTTTGATTATTACACTAGCCCTTCCAAGACTTATTATACAAGGTGGTAGAACTCGTTTAGTTAGAACACCTCCAAACTCATAAGCCTCCGTAAAGCATTTTTTTGTGTTTGGAGAGGCGTGCTTGCCGGCTATACTTATGCACGAGGCGAGCATCTTGGTCCTCATGGGTAGCAACGAATCTGTGATCACTTAGATATGATTTAATTGTTCTTGGCATGATTACTAAAGTCCATGGGCGGCAGAGACCACTTACCATCAAGTGGGCTGCATGCTCATTTGCTAACTTTATAAAATAAATAAATAAAATAAGTAAATAAAGAATTAGATTACATTAATACAATAGCTTGTACAAGTTTGCATGCATACGCAAATATTCACATCTATTTACTATTTTATGGCTGTATTTGTTTATTGGTATTTTATTACCGCGTCGATAATATGAAAATATAAAAACATATATCGATGTAGCGTTGCGCAATTGGTTTTTATGTTTATGAAATAAAAAACATATATACGTGACAATGATAACGATAAACAAAAAATAAATCATTGTAGACGTATCGACTTTTCTGCCATAAATTATTTATGTAGGTATAGTTTACCGGTTAACGTTATAGTTTGTCAACAATGGTCCGGCCATTAGACATTTTATCATGTACCTATAGGTAGCGAATAAGCTCACAGTTCACCTGATGGTAAATGTTCACTGCCGACCATAGATATTTGTAATCAAGCTCAAGATCAAGGATCGTTCTTAAGGTTGACCACGGATGCGTCGCTACTCCTGAAAACTAAAATATTCGCCTCGTGTGTAAAAAATATAAATGCCATCTATGTACTACGCCTCTCCACAACTGAAACACAATAATTTCTTCACGGAGCCGACGATGATACCTCACCGGTGAAACTACTCGTACATTAGTTCTACGAACCGGCACGTGAAGAATTACATGTATGAATTACAGGGTTAAGTGCGCAAGAGTGTATCGACTGGGTCTCCGCTGCGTAGCCGTCTGCTTCCTCGCCATGTTCTGTTGGATAATAGACCGTATGTTCTGTGACGCATGGCTGTCTATCGATTTCCCCTACATGCACGGGATATGGCATATCCTAATTTTCATCGCGAGCTACACCGCATTAGTCCTCTTTGCTTACTTCAACGTATCAGAAGAGAGACCGGAGCAAAAGCCACAACTGAAATACTGGCCAAGGAATGACTTCGAATTAGGTGTTCCCTACATAACAATCCGTCATCCATGTAAAAAAGACGATAATATAGCTATATAAATATATTATTATTCGGATAGAAATATTCTACAGAAATTTGGGATGGAAGTTTTTAATTTAAAATTAAGACATATTTTAAAGACAACAGTAATTGTAACTGCTTATAAAATAATGTACAATATTATGTATAAATAAATGTGCTTTTGTGATGATTCCAAAATCTAGTGCCAATCTGTGATGTATCTAATAGACTATTGTAATTTTAATGTGCAATGATATTAAGTTATAGTATATTTTACTAGTTATAGTTTATCTATAGACATGTGAGGTTCTTAACTTCATAGTATTTTTCTACCTTCGTAGAACCCTTAGGGATGCTTTCGTTATAGTCAAATTGTAATGGAAAAAGTCAGTAAAATGTTTTTTTTTATGTACTTCCAAAACAAATCTGAATGAATTACGCAAGAGGTTTATTACGTCTTTTTAATAAATAAGTTTGACATAACATACCTACATTCATGGGCGTACTCATGGTACGCCCATGGTATACTGTGGTGTAGGTAAATAAAGTGTATCTGACAAACAAGAGCACTGGACCCGGCTTAAAAAAATCTGATTAGCCCCCCTAGCCCAGACCCTGGGTACGCCCATGCCTACAATTGACTTAATTTTTTTGTGTTCGTCTAAATTTGATTTAATTTAAAATACAATCTCAAAGTAGTTTAAAAAGGACGGTGTCTGGTATCTATTATAATTAAATGTATTTTAATATAAGTACTTGTATCAGTCAATTAAGTATTATAATGTTTACTTTATATATTTTACAAAATATTATAGATAGTCCATTGCTTTTTATTTTATTTGAAATAATTTGTGAAGTTATTTTAGTTACTTGTACGGTTTAGCAATGTGCATAATAACGCAATAAACTATTATAATTTGTGATAAACTAACGAGAAATAATTATATTGACGAAGGAAGTTCAAAATAGAATAACTTGATCATTTTAGTTGTATTGTTATTTTAGTATCCATGTTTATTCTAATAAATAATATATTTGAAAGCACACGAAAAATAGTTGCTATTATATTATGAAAATATATATTTTTAATATATTATTTTTCTCGCGCCACATGCACACACACCAAGCGACATTTACAAAAATTCTGAGCACTGTTCTTTGTGTACAATAATTTCTCGCCGTCAATTATGTTCGAGGTGCTTGTTTTGTTCAGGTTTTGCAGCTGTTCTATTAAACTTCGCTGTACATAATAATACTTTGTTAAATATATAATGCATTTTAAATAGGGAAAAAATATAAAGCATACTCGTGTATTACTCAGCACTCATCTAACAGAACAGTACTGTTTTTAGTAGTGAGGGTTGCCCTATGGCAACCTAAGGGCCGTATTAATAAAGCGAACGGAGCGAGTTGAGGTCGATCTTGAGTGCGGTTAAAATACTAGACAATGTACCGAAAACTGTACTTAGTTCGATCACAATCTTGAGTTAACTTTATTAATACAGCCCTAAGTGAATTTAGTCTATGCTCAAGTATCTAAATAATCGGCCAAGTAAGAGTTGAATTAAGTGTCACGTACTAAGGGTTGCGTATCAACAGACAGCATTGTGACCAATCGGAATGAAGTTTTACATGTATTTCCAAGAAATATTTTATTCAGATTTTTTGTATGGTGACCCAATTTCATTTTCAAATTTTATTTTATTTGTAGCGGCTTTAGTTGTACACATTCTGTCCTTAGTTCTAGAGATAGAACCCTGACAGAAAGACGGACGGACGGACAGGCAGCGAAGTCTTAGTAGTAGGATCACATTTGATTCCCTTTCTGCTTTCCCGCTTTTTTCTCCGGGTTTTCCCATTCTATTGGGTATGGAATCCAAAAAATAAAATTCTCTTTTTGAATCCAATTAAAAACCTAACATAGTTATAGTAGCGGTGTTATAACTCCTGGTAATTATACTTAAACTGTTTAGCTCGAAAAAAACTATATAGTAAAATATTATATTTTAAAATTTTTGTTTTGTTTTGGGTCGTTTGCAGCGGCAAGTCTGAAGCACACAATTAGTGATCCAATGATATTCTTATACGCATGTGTTTAAAATATGTATTATTTTGCAATCCTTATAAAAAACTTCTATATATTTCTCTGCTCATATAATGCACCGATTTGTAGAGATATATTATTAAGTTGTACCTACTGAATCGCCATTTTAAATTAAAAAGAAATTTGTATTACAATATACAAATTTCAAATTCGTACATGAAGTCGGTAAAAAAATCATGATGTAACTACAGAGACATCTGAATTTATAAGATTAACTATTACAATCACACGAGTATTTGGAAACTTGCAACAATTATCTTTCTTCTTGATTAGACATATAAATTTGGAAGACTGTTTTGTTTAAATGCGAATGTTGCAGAACTGATGAAAATGTAAAATATTAGAAGCAATATTATAATAAACTAATGTATTTGGAAAATGCACAAAATCATTGTAATTTAAGCAGCTTTGAGATGACTATTGCATGTTTGTTAGAATATATCTGAAAAATAATAAAAAATGACATAGTACTGTCTCTTTCACTATTTTTTTTATGTGTTATCCATATGGATTAATTAAATTGAATATTTATTATTAACATGTATTATTATACAGTGTATATCAATATTTTGTAATGAAAAAAATGGTGTAGGCAAATAAACATTTATTTCATAAGAAATACTTTTTATTTTTTCTTTCCACTTTGGAATTGGTCCACAATATAACATTAACTGCCATGAAAGCAACATACACAATAAAAAGCATTAAAATTCGAGTTCGTCAAAAAATAACTATTCTAATAGCTCAGATAAAAACAGTCACATAGGCTTAAAATTTTATAATATTGGCACTTATAATTAATAGGTAATAATTATTTGACTTACAAATCTATACTTGAAACAATAGTGTTGTCAAGAAAATGGAACAATTAAAATCAATATAAAAATATAAGATCAAAATCATTAAATGCGATAAGTAATTCGGAATTTTGAAGTAAACAATAATCATTTCAGAGATTACATTTAGTCAGAGTCAGAGGACACATTATGATGGTTTGTGTGAAGGGTTGAAGAATCAAATTTCTTTCTCGAATATGTAGATCCACCACGGTAAACAACATGGTTTTTCTCAGTCTCCAAAATTTTCACTTCATGCAATAATGTTGGTTTCTCCATAACTTTTTGCAATTGATCCCAAATGAAAATAGCCAAATTCTCAGTAGTGCTTACCTGTGGGCATACAAAAATAATTGTTAGTCTTGGTTAGTAACTGTTAGTCGGTATTGGTTGATATTGGTTAGTCTACAAAATTCATAACTTTCACATTAAAAATGAGAACAAATGTACAGTAGTACACAGAAGCAAAGAAATAGCACGTATTTCTGCATACGCGAGTTCCCTTATCTAAAATAAACTATAATGTATGAGGTCAAAGAACTGTCTGCTAATTAGCTTGTGAGATTTAAAAGTAAAATTATATAATTTAGATTAGATTTTACTGAGAAATTATTTATATTTTGTTAAGAAAATATGAACTGAAACCCCTCGAATTATATAGTTATGTAGTCTATAAGGACATGTAATAATTTTATAATTTAATATTTTAAAAAATTGACTTGCTACAAGACTTCACAAGAATTTCAGTGATTTTAAAAGCACACAAAATGTACTTATTAACATTTTAATATTAGAATAAACAAATGAAACCCATGTCTAGATCTGAGTTGCTTATTAAATACTGAGTTTTCAAACTTTAATAAGTGTGTATTAAATGAAGATATCACAATATTTTTAGATAAGGGCCAATTTAAATCTATCCAGTAGTTTTTCAGTAATGCGTGCAAAAGGGCAGACCTCTAACATTTTATTTATGTAAATACAGATAAGGATAAATATACATTTGTAATATTGTGTAATTCATTGTAATAAAACTTGTTTTCTTCATAGTTTAACATTTGTATATCTTATCAGATTAAGAGTGGTGACCTAAATTAGTCTTATAAAACACCCCTTAAGAAACAACCCACATACATAAAAATAAATATTTTTATTTGCTTGTTATTTGACCACTCACACTGAGCCTCAATTAATTCTGAGAAGAACTGAGACCGTAGAGAATTAGTGATGATGTTAATCCATTATAACTCTCAATTCCGTGTCGATGATCCTCGGATAGCAGCTTTGCATCAGAGGCACTACAGAATAAACTCTAAAATTTCCTTTTTATTCATATAGATAGATTATTTATTCTACAAAAAAGATTATGGTATGTTTGACTAGGTTACACTACATTCGGACCAACACTCTGACATGAGCTATATACCATCATAAAAATATTGACTAATACATAGTATTCCAGGTTTGATTTCCAGCGAGGCACACATATTTATTTCCATATGGGGCAAAGAATATCCTGGTTGTTGTGAATATCTCAGGCAAACTTAAAAATCTACATTTTTATTCATCCATCTGCATCCATTAGTCTGACTTGGGAATATCAAGTTTAGCCACTACTACTTTGGGCATAGTCATAAAGGTGTTAATAAACAAGCTACTAAAGATTCTTTGTTTCTTTTAAAAGACAAATAAAAATGTGTTATCTCACCACTGCTTTGAAGTAAGGCACATCTTGGTCTAGATTCTTGTGGTCAAGAGGTTCCATTATAGCCTGTTGCATGTACTGTTTCAAATCATGTACATTCATCACCATTCCAGTGTGTGCATCAACTGGTCCTTTTACTGTTACTAAAACTGTAATCAATGAAAATGAACACAATTGAGTTTTATAAAAGTTATCTAATATATATAATTCAAATGTGTTGCAGTGTTTGTTACCAAACTCCTTCGAAACGGCATGACCAATTCTCATGAAATTTTGTGTGCATATCTGAGAATTGGTCAACATCTATTTTTCATACCCGTAAATGTTCAGCGTGGTCCTCCTCTTAATTTATTTTTTTAGACAAAAGTTTTAATTTCTTTATGATACAGCATTCTAAAATACAGACAACCCTAAATTACCCTTCTACAATCAATCCACATTTTTTATATTTTTTTTTGTGGTAGAAAAATGTTTGCTGGGTCAAAAAGAGATATTAATATAAAAATATATATCACATGTAATTGATACTGATCTTTGAAACTATTTACAGACCCATAACATCTGACTACAAATGCTGGTGTCTTTCAATAAATTTATCTGAATTCCCAACATTATTAATAGATAATGCACAACATTAAGTAACAAATTGTTTAAACATAGTGAAACATTGCTTGAAATTTTTAAACACTCCTAAGGTATTTTAAAAACATAGTAGCACAACATTTACACTTTGTAGTCATTATTAACTATTAACAATTACTATTTGTTATCATTATTACTTTGTAGTATTACACAAGTTTTACTTGAGTGAATCATAATTATCTTAACCAATTAATATAGCCAATTAAACTTCATAACATTGTTTTAATGATAATGAGATAAAATAACTAATTGACACAATTAATAACTATTGCATAATTATAACAGATACTTAAACACGAACTGTAAGTAGATCAGGAATTTTATTTGGCATTAAGCGTGTTCGTTATATTATATAGCGTAATAAATAACCTATTATTTATAAATATCGTATCAACCTATTATTTA
>DWNR01005569.1:0-10086 GCA_018250455.1 Polygonus leo
CGCATTTTTCCGACGAAAAAAAAAAAAAATACTGGAGATGGATGTATCCAACGCTGAATGTTGTAAATCTTTTCATCACATGTCGGCGAATTATGACGATTAATGAGGATGGAGAGCTTACTCGAAACACGAAAAAAAGGTAAATTACCTTTTATGAGCTGTCACCAATCGAACCCTAACTAGACTGACTGATATTTTGAATTTCTCGCAGTTTGTTCGCATTAAAATTATGGAGGTATAAAATCTATTCACAAACTGTCAAATTATACAATTTGGAATATATATTTGTATTCACCACCTTTAATTATGTAATAAATTATATTATTCCTTGATATTACGTCATGTTCAGGTAAATACCGCGTTTAGTCTGACCTTGTTTTAATGTTCCTGTAGAAATGTTGATATTGACTGATTTTAGACGTCCCAAAAGTTGTAAGTTTAAAGTATTTCTTTAATAAAATAATCCTTAAGTAAACGTTGTAAGTTTTTAGTCTTCGAAACAATCAAAACAAATGCTCACCAATTAACAGGTTTGTGTTAACGACGCGCAATTATTTGACAGGTTATGTGTACGTCGGTCGTAGGTACACAATAATTAATGACGCAGTTACCGATTCGAGGATGTGTTTTACAACGAAGGAATATTTGAATAATGTGAATAGTAATATTATCAACACGAAGTGACCTAAAATAAACACAAAAAAGTAGACACGGGTATGATCTCAGAACGTAACATATGATTTAGGTCGTCATCCATACACGTTTTATTTCCTCAGAATGAGACAGATCCTTCTAGCTCAATCCTACATAACTCTTGTATTATATTTCCTTCCTTCCTTTTTCCTCGCGTTTTCCATGAAAGCAAGTGCTTATTAATTTATAACACGCGTTATGTACGTATTATAAAAAGTGTGCTTCAGACTCATACCCCAGTGTCGAGTCCGGAATCTTTACAAGGCTATAAATGTCCTAATTACAATAATACAAAGTTTATACTAGTGTAATTAAGGCATTGATAGTAAAAGCAGTAAATAAATGGCTATATTTAATTACGAGAACGATTGTTTTTACCAAATGCAACGATAAACAGAGCTAACCGTTTGTCTTAATGCTATAAATAGCGAGTGCAAGAAAATGGCGTATTGTGAAACGTGAACTATAGGACGCGAGGGACAATGAACACGCGGCCGTGGGAACTACGCTACAGATTGGCGAGGGTCAAGTCGTTGATCCAAATGGTTCATTTTCTTGTATACACCGCAAACGGGTATCAGACCACCTGATGTTAGTGGTCACTGCCAGCTTCGTACTCCTATAACCTTAGATAGGATGATAGTCCATGAAACCGACCACAGATGCGTTGCCACAACTGAACTCAGATGGTCATCTCTTGTATAAGTATGACCAGCAACCACACCATTTTAATTAAAACGTAAATTGCTGACACATACCTGGGTCTTTATTCTTGAAAATTATTCCAGTAGATCGGAATTGCCAAGAAAGATGACGTTTTAAGTTAACAGTGGTTTTAAAGTGAACTAAATCAACGTGCTTTCCCGAGCAAACCGTATATATCACCAGATAGTTTTTTTTGTTTTTTTAAGTATTAGAAATTATATGTACAAATAATTATTGCATCAGAATTACGTGTTGATTCAGCTATGAATCTGTGTGCCCACAGCTGGACATAGGTGTCCGCTAGAAAGGAAAGAGAGATTTCTCTTAAATACCGAGTGTATTTATATTTATGTAGGTAAATTTTGGTATACAGAAGAGCTGCAATAAATCGTTGAAAATCTCCTTATTTAAACTATTAATGTAACATGTCCTAATTTATATTTAATCCTAAGTAACGTTACTCGGTATTATTTATTTAGTTAATAGAACTAGTGTTCTGAGCGATAGCTAAGTGTGCCTTACCATGGTATTCATACAGACTCGTGATGTGCTTTATGACAGATATAGATGATAATTGATACACAACAAGACTAGTACTGTTTATGAGAATAGCAAGTTTTTAATATATCCGGCCATTGTTTAGATTTATCAATGGAGCTGAGTAATTGTATTACTCTATAGATAGAACTTCAATACTTTCTGCGATAAACTATAATTATATTTCCAGATTCAAGAGTACAAGTTGGTAAAGTAAACAAAGTTAAGGAATTTCGGACTGGACAGCTTATTAACGGCAAATAAACAAAAGATACATTCATATGTCCGTATATGTTAATACAACTAATATACATTTTCAACAAACCGCAAAGAAATCATTATTATAAATATAAATATTATTCAGTTCCGTACCCAAGCAATTCGGATTACTAAGGCTACGCTGTCCCTAAATATCTGTAACAGGGTCTGCAAGCCCAGCGTCTTCCTTGAACTTAATAGAACCATTGGAAATTTTATCGAGTTATATTTACTATGGCCGCTTTAACAACAAATATTAAAAATTGTAAAACATGTAGTTGACTATTAAAATTCCTCTCTTATCCTTAAGACAATATAAATTATGATTTAATATTCATCGATTAGAATCTCTAAGCACAGAGCACAGGTCGGCGATAAACAGTCGAAAAGAAACCTATTAATAACAGGAACATGAATTAGTCATTAATTAACATCACATTGAATAACAAATGTGTTATGTGACGAAAAATTCATCATATTTTAAAGTTGAAGTCTCGTATGGTTCTATAGTTGTAACAATATAAATAAAACTGGAGTGTTAATTGCTAATACTAAAATGATCTCCATCTCCTCCTTTACTTCATATACCTCCTTGGCACACTTGGCACCGATATCAAAATTATTAATTATTTTACACTTTTTAGTTCATCTTGAAGTCGGTTCTATTTTTAGTTTAAAAGTTTTTATCTATTCACTTATTATACCTTTGATGTATTAACGAATCAATGTAAGTCTACAATAGTATTATAGATAGGTAGCTGCCTGTATGCGCTTAAAAAACGAGAATTAAAACTAGTTTCAAACAGGTTTGACAATTAGTTTCCCAATCACAATGGTATGATAAAAAATGTGATCGGACTTATTGTCAAATGTGTATAAAGATTAATTCAATTAGCTAATGCTACTTGTGGTTCTGCACTCATCCTACAGTTTCATTGACCTTGCTTCGTTTATCGCCGTATGATAAGTCAGTGAGGTTGAATTATTTTTAAACCAACTTGTAGCGTCATAAACTGCAAATTAATATTGGCAGATCCGTTACTGCAGACCAGACACATTCATATTGTTGATTTGGAAAGAAATAGTCATGGAAAACATATAACAATGATCTACCAATAGGTACCAGGTAATAACCTGTTCGTACTACCAAGATAAACGATTATTTATATAACCTGGTCATAATACCAAGATAAGCAATAATTTATTTAAGTTTATAATATTTGCTATTATATAAAATCTTGCCCGCATCTCGTGATTCCTCTTTTGCCATTTTTAGCTTTAGTATGTTACATAATATACACAATTTTAAAAAACCTACGTACCGAAAAAAATGATTTTTTATCTATTTCTCCTCGAGGGAAAATAGTGATGGACAAAATTAAAAATCGGGACGTCCCGCTAAGATAAAAACTTTTGGCAACACCCATCTCTTGACCTTGATATTTACACAGATAATGTCATACAACAGATAATGTTATCGTTGCCAGTAGGTACGTAAGAGAATTCCGATGATAAAAGCTTTAGACATGAAGTAAGCTTGCTCAGAAATAAAACAAGTGTTTGATGAAAGATAAACTTGGTTATACTTTTATTGTACTCCAATAATATCATCTTTGGACTCTGTTTCTCTCTTTGGACTGTTGCAGAATCTGAAGTCGCTTTACTCCAGTACATTATATGTAGTCATTGGTAACTTCATCACATATCATGTTAAGGCAGTAAAAAATGCTGCGCAAACGCATTATCAAAATTAGATAAGTGTCAAAGAACGACTTTCACTCATCGACAGTTGATTTCACTTTCCCTCTACGAACACTAATGAGACGACGACAGACGTTAGGAACGACGACAAGAACTTGTAGTCTTGAGCAACAAGTATCCAGTAAAATCCGAGTATATGTCAATAAAACATCTTCTCTGCCATTAATGGCTGCATATTCCATAAGGGCACACCGTCGTGTAAAGAACTTCAACGTCAAGGGCAGCAAAAATCGGTCATAAAAAAATTGTAAATTTTTACATTTTAGTTTTTTTTTACTTAGAATTACTGATTAACCTAAATGTTAATATAATTTTTATTTTTTTTGCCACATTTTTGTGTACCCAAGACCCAGACATACTTAGCTCAATTGACCCGGTTTATTAGCTTATCACACTCCTAAACGTTCAGAACCAAATTTTCTACAATGTGAGATTGAAGTTGTCAGTCCTGGTTCTATACATATAATAAAGCTAAAGAGGGTCGAAAGTCTGTACATGGAATATATTCGAATAAAAGTTGGCTGGGGATACTTAGAATCGATAACAGAACACGTTCCAACAGTTTTTAGAATTTTTGTCTGTTTGTCTGTTTATTTGACCGCGCATCACGTAAAAACGGCTTAACGGATTTTGATGCCAACTTGACTAATCTGTCGAGACGATCCCCGGCCATGTTTTAGGCCATAAAAATTCAACCCCTAAAAGGAGGGGTAGCGGGCGGAGCCACGGGCACAGCTAGTAATTTATAAATTAAAAAAATATATAAATGATTTATAAATTTAACTTATTACTAACTTCATAATTAGTAAGATCATTGGTAAGCCGACACTAAATTTATTTCATGCGCTGAATTGGGATTATGTTAATTCAACAATACTTAGAACTAAGTAAAAAAACTGTAATAATCTTAATCTAAGGCCAGCTGCATACCGCAACTTTTGAGCTCATCAGCGCATTTTTTTTTTTAAATTTATTCAACGACTTCCTTGAGATGCTAATACTAATAATTTTAAAGGTTACACCGATAACATTCATAAGTTTCATAACACTCATTACAAGGTAAAAAAAATTATCTACAAACAATACAATAATTGTTTACGCCATTTATTGCAATAGTCAACTATGCGAACTTTTTGTGCTCGTTTGGAACAAAAATTTGACCCAAATATAATCATTACCTTACAGACAAGAAATTGTCGGCTATACAACATTTTGTTGGCACTTATTCAAATATTTACCATGAATCTGTACTTATATCTAAAAACGACAATGACAAAACGTTCAGTCGTTTAGAAATTAATTTATACGAGGATGCAGAATCAAATGGCAGATGAAGAATCTCTTGTACTTATACGTATAATATACCTAACGAAGTACGCTTTATATTAAGTATTTGGCTGTTCTTAGTAGGGCTTCCGTTATACATGATATTATTCTTAACGTTTGATTTTTGTGGAAAAACAAAAAATGTATGTAGTGAGTATGAAAAATAATGAACTACAATTCCTTACAGTGATATACATGTAAACATTGGAAAGAAAAAATCATAGAAAGACCAATTCACCACGTTCTAGTTAAAGTGGGTCAGTCGGTACTATTAACAGCTGTTCGAGACGCGAGGAGACGTTGCTCGCGATTCTTTTGGCCTAGTTCCTGCATTTATTCGCTTAGTTACTAACACAACCAAGAACGGGATTCTCAGTTGCAATCCGCGACAAGTAGAGGTGCGGCAACTGGGTCAGATCCGGCCCGATCAGCCGTGCAGCCTCCGATTCAACGCGATTGACACATCGCCGCGCTTCTACCGGATCCTACACCGTTTCATAACATATCACATTAATTACGCGCCAACTTTATTATTTGTCTATGCCTAGACATTTAATAAAAACCGAATAGTGAATAAAAATGTCAATGACATGTCATTTTACAGGACAAATAGTACCAAGTTAAAGTATATATAGTTGATAGCATTAATAATTCCGTCTGTGCAAACGATACAAAAAATAATACGAAACATTTTTTTGTAAAAAGAACAAATGAATGTTGCACGCGCCAGCGACGCGGGCGCAGGGCCGATGAACGGTGACAGGTGCCGCGCAACCAATCCCGATGCAGAGACTCGCTTTACGCGACTCTGTTAGAAATCACAGTATTACGCTTCACGTCCTTTTCTATAACATATGGGATAAATTACGCGAGAATGAGAAAGACGACACGATTTTTACATCCTGTGAAACAGCTCTGTTTACCTATTTAAGCCTTTTGTTTGCCGATCAGACTGAGAATACTTTATTTTTAATTTTAATAGGAAAAACATAGATCATTGTTTTTATACTCTTAATAATTATTATTAGCATAACAACAACGGCGAACATATCAACACGTGACGATTGGTTTCGAAAGTATATAGTCCATCTTTAGAAAATATTTCTATCTTCATCATGGATGAGGAAGCAATTGATGACAATCTATCATGTACGCTGTACGCATTGATTCCGAGAGAATAGGCCTACGCATTCCAGGAGGTCGTTAATGGTGAGTGTACCTCGTCAGTCATTCATTAAGCGGAGTGCATTCCCTCGCATACAAATGTCCTTCCTATCGCGTACAACCTCAGACGATGTCGCGTCTGAGCACGGAACTTTCTAAACCATTTGAAATCAGTTTCTGTGGCTGCTCTGACAAAAACTCTAACCTAGCTGACTTTTACATTTTTCATAAGTCATTGAAGCAGAAAAGTAACTTTCAAACGGATCTTAAATGTAGGTTTCTTGTTCTAGTAGTATAAATTGAAAACCATAATAACGTCATGTAATTTACAAAATTTATTCATACATATTTCAGAACCAAAAAAACCCATGATTCTGTGTCTAATTGTAATCTATGAAATGTCAAGGTTAACATGAAAGATCTTTTTTTAAACAGTTTTCATGGCCTTGGATTCAGTTCCTTCTTACCTATCTTTATTATATTTAACATTTATAAGTTGCAATAACAGTCCTCTCAAAGTCAAGTAACCAAGTCTTAAGTCTAAGTCATGCTCAAGTAAAGTGGCGGATACTTTTCTAGCAGCTTCTTCAATGGAGCTTTGGAAATGACGCGAAAAGACACGATTAACTGCATAAAACTATTCCGTGCACATTACTAAGCACTTTATGTTTAAACTTCCACCTAATTTACTCGTGACCTCCCGAAGAACACAAGCTTCAGAAAATAATTCAATATGGTTACAATCTTTTCATGTTCCTACCAAAACTCCATGAGTAATCTGACATTACCATAGACCTGAAAGTTCTTTGGACAATATTTTTCACACATTGATATTGAATTATAAGTTACTGTATTCGATTCCATTGTTTACGGGCTACAATATATGTTACAGTAATAAACGTATGCTGGGTTAGTCGGCTCTCCAAACGGCGCCAGTATAGCTTGTTTTATTTACACGTCGACGAAAAAATTGGCACCGACCCAGTACTAATCAGGTTGCGTCTGTAATCCAAGCCGCATATTCTGCAATACGGCCGTTAAAACCCCAGTTCAAATCGATAAAATCAAATTGCTTTCAGGCGCAATCATTTAAACGTCTATAGTGTCTATATTATTATTTATCATCATCGTATATCAATCTATAGTGATATTAGTTAGCTTGTTAGTTGTTACTCCGTCGAGTGAGACTTATTGGCCCCCATTGCCGGATTAGAACCATCACTAACTGTTGGAAAAGCAAGTTTCCAACCGGCCATGACACAGTTCTTCCATTTGCACCGTTCTCTAAGACCTAATTATCTACGGAAAGAATATCGGCGATAGGAAACGAACGGGAAAATAAGGAAACTGACCGCACCGGTTGAATAGTAAACTGTAGTTTCTACGAATTAATCAATATTAAAATGCATTTTCAATTTTCTTAAGCCATATTAATTATTTTTATATTATTATTCACATATATTTACCGAGATACCGTGTGATTTTAAATTACCTTATTTTATTACGACAGACTACATAGCAAAAGGGGGTTGGTTATCCAACAAATTTGACCTATACGAAAATTCAAAAATTTTACATAATTATATCGAAACATTTTAGACAGTTTTATAAACTCATTGTAAAATTTTAAGACATGGTTGTATGAAATTTGTGCCGAAATTAATCCCAAGCCAAGCAAATAATTTATGACATATAACAAACAAGTAATTTAGACAATACATACATACATAAATAATAATATATTAATTTACATAAAGGGGTATAAATAAATATCAATATTAGTACCGGCTTCAAAGTAACTTCTTTACATTGTATTCGTGAAACATTTTATCGGTTTTAATATCAGCGTATCCGATCACGTACTAGGGCCGGCATTATCGAAAGAACCTTCCTTACTGAGTCATTAGCATTTTGTTCCAAGTTGTGTTTTCACGATCCGCATTTATAAAGGTGATCTGACTATTCATATTATTTCTAAATAGTTTTGTTATGACTCAATTACACGATCGGAACAATTCAAGAGGTTTAAGTACTATTTACAAGTAAACAACACTGTCAATAGGGATCCAGAAAAACAAATGCGCCTTCCAGCATTATGAAGTTTCCTTGAAAATATGTGTTACTGAGTTTAACGTTCTTTAAAACGATTTTCGC
This sequence comes from Polygonus leo, assembly GCA_018250455.1. Classification (NCBI taxonomy): domain Eukaryota; kingdom Metazoa; phylum Arthropoda; class Insecta; order Lepidoptera; family Hesperiidae; genus Polygonus; species Polygonus leo. The sequence goes on from DWNR01005569.1 coordinate 8,599, forward strand.
TATATGACCGCTGTATCTTAAGATATGTTAAATAAATTAAATTCAAATATAGTGAAATTTATAGCAATGCTGGCTAGTGCACAATCGCAATAGTTAGAGCTGGGCGTTCGCGATTTTGTAGCCAGTTTCTTCCTAAATAATGGGAGAACCTCTGACAATCACAACTAACAGAACAGTTATAATCAAGCTAAGATCTATAGCATCTACGCTTACCTGCATAAACTGCGAGGAGATTTTGGTGTGGTCTTCTTGGTAGACCTTGCGGGCTTTCCGCCGCTCTGTCATGAGTGTGATAAGGCGGTCCAGCGCGCGAGACTCCAAGGCCTCCGCGTTGGCCTTGATCAGCCGACTGGTGCTTTCCCATTCTTCGGTCATCGTGCGCCAGGCTGATGCTATCACTGATCCTGGGGGCAATTATACAGGAATATTAAAATCTATTAATAAATATAAAGTGACTCGTAAAAACGTAATAATTTCCATAATTGTGTTTAACTAAGCTTTGTTACGTACTTGACTCTGGGACACCATGCAAAAAACTCACATATTCATATTATCCTATTGTTTATTAAATTATTATAGAATTAAATAAAAGTTATAATAAACAAGCAAAGTAAAGTATTTGATTGACATAGTAGGTATGTATTCTCTAATGGCTATAAGTCCAACACGTAATTTAATCAAAACTTAATGTACGACATTATATTGGGTATACTAGCTGACCAGCGCAAGGTCCTTTGCGTCACATAAGAGAGAGTGGGTTTAATTTTCCCCGTATTCGCAACATTTTTCGTTGATACTCCGCTCATATTGGTCTTAGCATGATGATATAGCCTGTAGCCTATAGCCCTCCTCGATAAATGGAGTGAAAGATTTTTTCAAATCGGACCAGTAGTTCCTGAGATTAGCGCGTTCAAGCAAACAAACAAACTCTTTAGATTTTGATTTTTTCATTAAAAACAATAATAAATGTACCTAGTTAAAGTTGATCCCACCACATAAGTATAAGAATCTCAGACAGACAGAAGTTAGTTATCTCATATCCGAGAACCCTTAATTCTTACACAAACAGATTATGATAACGGAGTTCTTGTTTATTTTTGGTTTACAATGTCGTTTACAAGAAACGATAACATTCCGAATTCCGAATGCACCGTTTTCCGTTAAAAGTGTATTTGTAAGTCGTTATGTTTGATTTGGTCGTTCTGTCAATTCCAATAATACATGAGTCATGGTCTTGAGGTGATGGAGCAAAATAAAAATCGTTGGTAAGCAAACAAAGAATATTATTAAATATACGTACATATTCATTGAAATGAGTGTCTGTTTGTTATGTTGAAACTTGTGACTCAAAACGATTTGCCTAAGGTTTACACTGAATTTCTCTAAATGTCTCAAATGTCTAACTTTTTCTTATATTGATTTACATAAGTTTCAAAATTAACAATGCTCTTTAAATTTACTTTAGGTCCACGTTACTATTTACAATAT
>DWNR01005570.1:0-10086 GCA_018250455.1 Polygonus leo
CTGGTCAACATTTAGAATACTTTTTACTGCGGGAAAATTGCTCATTCCTACGGGAAATTCAGTATATGGCAGAACAAAGTTTGCCGGGTCAGCTAGTCCTTAATAAATATAAAACAAAAACTAATCCGACCAGTAATGAAAATGTAAAAACCATCGCAATTTTATCTCAATGCCTGCAGTTGTAATAAATAGCTATTATAATTAGATCACAAAGAATGATAGCTCCATTCATACAACCCTATACTCTAGTGATTAATAAGATTCGTTGCACTGTGGGGCTCCTTTGTCCATTTTATTCATATGCTAACTCCGAACTACTTCTATTTTAGCTGGGGCCCATTTCATTGTACTTCAAAAACAATGGCGAAATTGCAGTGCGACATTGCGACGGATCTGCATTTTGCACCCACAGCTGGGCAGCGGACTCATCTATCGTCGTATCCAGTATATTAACATGTATCTTATTAAACATACGAGTACCTACTTTTTATTACGCTTTTATTAGTTGCACTTGTATGCATATTTGTATGTTTTCGATTGTAACCGACTCTTTAGACTGGATTTTGACCCACTTTAAACGGACAGATTTAATTCAAATTTTGTACAATTTTCAAGGATTGGTGACAATACAATAATTTTATGAATTTATCTCATTATCCTGATTGCAATCCTTGATTTTTTTTTATTTTTCACAATAAATCGAATTAAAAAATAAATATATAGTTAAAAAAATACTAAAAATCACGCTTTTAAAGCACATCATACTAAAAAAATTATCCTTAATATAAAATGATGAAGACCACGACTTGTCCTTGATGTATCCTAGATCTTCACCAAAATTTCCCTTCATGGTTTATGCAAGATATTTTCTGGAGAAAATTGAACATCAATTTGTAATATCAATATTGCATAAATGACTAATTGAGCATATACAACTTTACTCTTATAAATTATAATAAAAACAAACAATTTAAAACCAAACGTTATCAAACCAAAATTATCAGTGTTGGCAAGTCACTATCTGACGTAAACAATGGATAGTTCCCGCGCAGGTTCGGTTCTATTGTAATGAATTAATTAATAAAATAAAGGGGACGGGTGGGGGCGGAGCCTTTGTCCAGTGTAAGGATGGATCTGATCTCATTAACCAGTCATTGTGATGGTCCCGGAACAATACCCGCTTGGTCAGCTCGCTCACCTAAGCAATGTCGCGGCGTCATCCTATATCTACTAGTACATTTGTACTATAGTAGGCACGTAAGTTTTGTAGTGTGTATTAGAATTACAAACGGCAAACATAAAAATATTAATTCTACTAGCTGACCCCGCAAACGTTGTTCTGACATAAAAAAAATATATAAAAAAATTATGCCTATGTTTTATTCTGATGTAAAAGCTGTATTATTGTAAAGATTCATTATCCATCAGTAGTTTTTACGTTAAAAAGTAAGTAAGTTACAAACTTTCGTGTTTATAATATTAGTAGGATACACAAAAACGAACAAAATTTGTCATTACAAGTATGCCTCTAAATTCAATTCTCCCATACTAAAATTGTCCTTTGCATAAAACTCCCTAATGAATGGCTTAAAAGTGTCATATTACACTATATGATACCCTTTTAGGGTTCCGTACCCAAAGGGTACAAACGGGACCCTATTACTAAGAGTCCGCTGTCCATCTGTCCGTCTGTCTGTTATCAGGCTCTATCCCATGATGCGTGATAGCTAAACCGTGACACAATTATCACAGAGGATGTATTTCTGTTGGCGCTATAACAACAAATACTGAAAACAGAGTAAAATAAAAATTTAAGTAGGGCTCTCATACAACAAACGTGTTTTTTTCTGCCATTTTATAGATCACACGGAACCCTTCGTGCGTGAGTCCGACTCGAAAGGTAAAAGGTTATTTGTAAACAACACCAAGTATGATTGAATCGTTTCTAAGGTTAAAAATACAAAAAGATGCGACCCAAGAAAACTAACTGTTGTAACTAACTAAATAACTAACTAACTAAATGTTCACGGAGAACTATGAGGATAGCGTAGCTACATAGCGGTGGTATCTCCTTGGTTGAACTTCAAGAGACGTACTATAGTTGTTCTACCATCTGACAACCAAATGTATCAGATCCGAAGTCATGTGGCATCTATACTAGTAATAATATAAAGCTGAAAAGTTTGTTTGTTTGAACACACTAAACTCAGGAACTACTGGTTTGAATTGAAATAATATGTGTGTGTTGAATAGTCTATTTATTAAGGAAGTCTTAAAGCTATATAACATTACGCTACGACCAATAAGAGTGGAGTATCAACGCAAAATATTGCAGAAACGGGGAAAATTTGACTCACTCTCGCATGGATATTATCAAAGATTAATTAATGTAAGAAACATTGTTTTCATTTTAATACGTTTGTTTCAAATGCTTGTTTTTAACAAGTAATAATAATACAATAAATAGCCATGCAAAAACACCCATTAACATTTCACAATAATAGTGGACTGACAAAATAATATAAATACATATATTAAATCTAACTAATTATTGCAATATTAATATTAAATTAAATGATTTATATTTTTCTTGCACAATATTGGTATATTCAAGTAGATAACAAGTACGAAATCCAATTGATACCTTAGAAATCTTTTCGTAGCGAATCGTAGGAGCGCTACGAAGCTACGAACTTATATTACACTTTTTTAGGCAAAATCACATCAGTCTTACATTTGTAATTTTAGTAATATAACCGAATCCCTCACATTATAATTATTCGTATAAATTAAATTTCAATAACATACAATACATGTTTTAAATAATATTAATATAACTAGCTGACCTGCGCAACTTCGTTTGCGTCATACGTAATTTAATCTGCCAAAGTTTTGGCTGTGTGTTGATGTCAGTAAGTTTATCAGTTTAATGAATTTCCCGTAGGAATGGGCGATTTTCCCGCAGTAAAAAGTATCCTAAATGTTGACCAGGCTTAGTATCTATACACCAAAAAAAGTTTCATTCGAATCCGTCCAGTAGTTTCGGAGATTAGCCCGAACAAACAGACAAACAGACAGACAAAAAAATTAAAAAACATTGAAAAGTGTTCTAATACTATTTTAACATCGCCCCCAATTAGTTTTTCGTAAATATATCCAATGTACAGACACTCGAATTTTACTGTTTTATTATATGTACAGATTATAGTGCATTAAATTAGGGATAGGCTTCTGCTCGAAATTTGCCACAGTATCCGACGTTTAAGTCGGGAATATGTAGCCAAGCTTAATTTCTTTAAATTATTTTGGATTCAGGTGATGTGGTACGACAGGCTAATTTTTTACAACGTTATATTTTTCTGCTTACTACTTTTATCTTCAAAATATTTTTTATGACTTAATTACCTTTAACTTTGACTAGAAAAGCGAAAGAAAACGAGAAAAGTAACTTTTAATCTTTATTTTTTATTTAAGCACTCGGAGATGCGTGCCCTTGCCGTTTTAATTGAACATCGACACAAATGTATGAGGTCCATTTCTTAAGTAATAAGCTACCTACATACCCATCTGTCGGTCATTTATTTTTATTATGTCATAAAATTATTATGGTTACAGGACAGCAAAATTGAAAATTATGTCGCTGAAGGCCGCAAAATTGCACAAAAATCAGCTCTCATTGTCATCGTCTACAGAATTATGACATTCGAAATATTCTACATTATTTCCGTTACAATAAAAATAGTATTTTAATAAATGAATAAAACTCCTAGAATTCTGGCGAAACTTTAATATTATTTAATCATAAACTTTAATAATTTGTACTTGTAATTGTTATTAATTTAAAAGTTTAATATATTTTTAAATTGTAACTTTACTCGTCCCATTTTTTCCAAGAACGTTATGGATGTACACGTGAAAAATACGAAGAAGGAATTATTAATTTAATGTTATATTTGTTCAATTGTAACCTATTCTAAGACACATTTCGTAACGTACTCTACAGTTCAATTCCAACTATAATATACTCGTATTCGTACGTAACAGTTGATTGTTAGCGTAGAGGGTAAGCTTTCTTTCTAACCCTCTATGAAAAGAAATAGAAATTGTGAAAAGTCGCTGCCGCCGGACAATAGATGGCGCTTGATCAAGATAACGATATGTTAACATTGTCACAATGGAAACGGTAATGGCGCGATTGTACTGCTTGGCACAATGCTTTTAGATGTCACCTCCAACAATGAGCGAGACGATATCTGCTACTGTTGTGCTCAGTCAAACGCCATCGGAACGAAAATATTGTTTTATGAGTATACGAGCGGGGTATTTTATATAATTCACAAAGGGATTGATAGAAATAATATACGTTAAGCCCCTTGTTGAAACAGTAAAGGTTCCTTTTAACATTTTTAACCTAACTCGAAAAAAGAGTAAGCTTTTTCACTGTTGTATAATGAAAATTCCGCTTAATATATATCGATATATTATAATAACATCAATTGTAATCCTAATTTGATTATAGTTTTAATGCATAAAGTTTACCTTAAATGATTTTCCTTATATCAGTTTGATACTTCACATCTGCTAGGTGTAATTTTCTGCAGCTTTTCATTTAATGGAACATATTTGGCTTTAAAGTTATTAATATTTTTAAAGAGACTTCCCTATTTGCAGAATATTCCCTATCTGTACATTTAAATTCCGTTAAACAAAAACCTCATAACTCTTTTCATTTCGTATTTCGTTCCAATCAAAAACCACGTCCAATTTTTCACCCCCTCCGCTTTAAATTTCGGTGACCCAATCGCGCCAATGTAAATCATCATTCATCTGTATGAGCTCGAATAATAAGCAATTGATAAAATCGCTCCACGCCGCTGTCTATGACAATTCGCACTCAAATTCGACGATATAACAATAGTACCACCCACCAAACTAGCTTGACACCCTCCCTCTCCGACGCCCTCTGTCTTGCTTTACATCAATCATTTCTTGTAGGTGTTTTAAAGGAGGTATCAGGGATCTCACGAGAATGGTTGTATGACATAAGTCAACCAACTATTCAGCTATTCAAACCCTCTGATGGATCACGATTTGAGAGAACATTGTATGGAAACAAATGACTGAAGGAGGGCTTTGCGACACTCATTGTTTTTTTCTCCTAATTGTTGTTTTACATTTTCGTACAAAGTTTTCATTGTTATATCGTTGTACAATAGAGAACCATTATATTTATTCGCATAAAAATATGTGTATTTTTGTACAGAGTATTGAAGAGGGTTTTCTTGCTTATCATTTAAAAGACTTATGATATACTTTACCTTAGATCTTGTAGGGTAATTGGGATTGGGATGGGAATACTGGCCTTAACAAAGTTATTTGCTTGCTACAGTCACCATTAGTCCACATCTTTTTTTTAAACAGTTTTATGGAGACTTAAATCCATCCTTATTTTATTGTCACGCCAAAGGAAAGGCGATTTTAAGTTTAATGTATGCAGCTATGTGTATATATCTGAGTTATCATAGATCTTAAACGCGTGAATTAACTCTGCTTTTTGTTGTTGATAGATGTTATCGGCGAATGTTTTAAGCAATAAAATCTGTTCAGTAAAGATTCAATTATATTGAATCTTTACAACTTCTTTGGCCCTATCGATTTAAAATTTAGTATTACTGTAATGATAAAAGGTACATTTATGTAGTAACTGCATGCTCGTTTGCTACCTTTACACAATAAAAAAAAATTGCAGGTGAAAAGTAGCGACACCCTCATAATCCGTGAAGCAATTATTGTGTTTCGGTTTGGAGGGTTGTGGTTGCCGGCTACACTTATACACGAGGCGAACATCTTATCCCTCAGGGGTAGCAACTCATATGTGATCAAAATTAGTTATGATCTTATTGTACTTGGGGATGATGTCCATGGGCGCAGTAACCACTTATCATCACGTGGACTGCATGCTCGATTGCTACCTTTATACGATAAAAAAACTAAAATCAATCAGAATACAATAATGAACCTTCGCAATTTTGACAGGAAAACCTGAATAATAATTAATATTCAATAAACACGAACGTGCGGCAGGTCGTGAAATTCGTGAAATTGAAGAGCGGTGGGAAGTGCTCTGAAATCGGTGATTAATGTTCGATTCAGGAAACAAATACACGGCGCCGAAAACAAGGGACCGTGGATGACCCGTAACGGTACGGAATTATCATTATACTAGCTTATGCTAGCGGCTTCGCTTGCGTTACTACGTTGTCACGAGCTGACCATAAGTAACAAAGCGTGTAGATACTATAATCCATAATATTCTTAAAGCTAAACCCAATTTTTGCTCATTCAATTTATGACAGATTTTCATACAAATTTCAACATACGTTTTCTTACTTTAATTTGGCCCTTTCGCAAACTTAGTTCTCAGCTTACCTCTCCTACTTATGATCAGTCTGTCAAATTACAATATGAAGCTGACCCGTTCAAACGTTGTTCTGCCATACAAATTATAAAACATGGGAATTGGAAGGGTGAGAATTTAGAGGTGTATGTATTTTTGAAAGTCAAATCATAAAAAATACAGTCCGATAGATTACGCTTCCAGGAAGCATGATTAGACCGAGGGAGACCCAAACTGACATTTCATGATCAAATTGATCGTGTGCTGTCTGAAGGAAGTGTCAAGAGTCTCTGAAATGAAAGTAGAAGAAGCTAGGCAAGTATGCCAGAACCGTGCTGTTTGGCACTCGTTACTCTCTGCCTACCCCGTTAGGGATTTGGCCTGAAAATGATTGGTGTGAAGATCTCCAATTCTGGAGGTCCAGCGTTCAAATTCCCGGACTCAAATAGCCGTTAATTTAACTTGGTCGAGTTGTTGGGACTAGACTGAAAATTAGTGCCGCGTTTACTTTTTAAGTAAGTTTAGTTTAACTTGTTGGAGAAAACAGCTTAAATATAGGGGCAGATTATGAAAATTTGATGAATAGGTACAGTATGAAGTAAAATGCTGTATTTTAAGTTTTTGGAATATTATGTCACTGACATTCAACTGATTATATATACAAACGTATTTAGCGACAATTCAAATTCAAAACTTTTAATTTATTATTAGGTATATACATGTGTTTAATGAAAGTCAAAAAAGAATAATAATTTGCACGTCCCTCTTAGGCTAGGGTAGGCCGGAAGAAAAAAGCCGGCAGAAGAAAACTCCCGGCACAACTGTTATTGATATTTCGAATTATAGCGCCGAAAGTACCACGCCTTTTGTATACGCAATTTTATTATCTACGAAAGGTCACTCATTAATTAACAATGAAATATCGAAATCTAATTGACTACTATTGACTATGAATCTGCAGATTAGCAGCTGATAAACGTAGCAGATGTCGGTAGGGAACGGATTGCTATATAACGGAAAACTTTTTATGTTTGAATGTTAAATACATAATATTAGAATTATTGACCGAGTGAGAGTAGCACTGGCACATTTTTTTTTATCATACGTAGGTAGCAAACGAACTTGCAGTCCTCCTGATGGTAAGTGGTCACTGCGGCCCATGGACATCAGTTATCATCCCAAGCACAATTAAATCATACCTGTTTGATCACAGATGCGTTGCTACCCTTGAGGACTAAGATGTTCCCCTCGTGCATAAGTATAGCCGGAAACCATGCCTCTCCAAACCGAAACACAAAAATTGCTTCATGGAGGATTATGAGGGTGGCGGTGATGCTTCCCCGGTTGAACTAGCACTTTAAAGGTTCCGCACTAGCTGATAGCGTTGTAAGCAATTGGAATGTACTTAGTTGTATACGTGGTCCCAAAAACCGCTGAAAATACCGATCCTTCTTCTCATTTCGTGAAAATTTCAATTTATTATTATTATTCATTCAAATATTACGATTCAAAACATAAAGCTGTGTGACAGATGGGCGATCTTAGTAATATATCTTGGGTAAACCAGCAAGAGCTTATAATTTATATATCTCGATAATCACGATTTCATCTAAATTGTCTCTATACACGGCTTATACGTGTATAACAGTCTATGCTAACACATCATGACTTAGTACGAAGTAATTCAATTACATGGGCCTATATTATTAAGCCAGTAGGATATAAGTGGTTCATTGTAATCTTGATAATAGCTAAATCTGTCAACAAGAGAACAATACCGTAAACTCTATGTATATGTAGAACAAGAATTAGTAATATTGTATTAGCACAATAGATCGCTCAGCGACGCTGATGTCTTATTGTGTACGAGCGCTAGCTCGCGGATTTTTGATGTAGGATCCTAGTTTTTTTTTGGTATAAAGGTAGCAAACGAGCATTTAGTTCACCTAATAGTAAGAGGTCACTGTTACAAAAAACATCAATAATCATCCCAGTGTATCGATTAAATCACACCTAAGTTTGATCACAGGTGCGTTGCTACCCCTAAAGACTAAAATGTTCGCCTCGTGTGTAAGTATGCCGGCAACCACGCCACTCCGTACCGAAACAGATGAATTACTTTACGGAGAATTATGAGGCGATGGTAACTCCCCGGTCGGACTACCTGAGTTCTACAAATGAGTCACACTTTGTAAAGTTTAAAAAGGTAACATAAGTCAGTAAGTAGTTTGATCGGGTGAATACCAACGCCACCCTCATAATCCTCCGTGAAGCAATTGTTGCGTTTCGGTTTAAGAGAGACGTACTCGCCGACAATATTTACTCACCAGGCGCATATCTTTGTCAATGGGTTGTAACTCATCTGTGGTCAACTTTAGATGTTTGGTTTGATTACAGGTATGCGGCAGGCAGCAGTGACCACTTGCCATCTGGTGGACTCCATGCGTTTGCTACCTTTAAACGATACAAAAAGATATTTTTAAGTGAAAAGTAGCTTATACAATACTATAATTCCCTCTAGATATATAAAATCTTAGCGAAAGCACCACCCAGATGTATATAAAATAACCGATTGTCTGACTGTCTGAGGACTAATCCTTTAATGCATCCAAATTATTGATTCTAGAGTGGTTTTATATTACGAGTTGAAAATATAAGATCACTATATATTTTTTAAACAAGAGTCCTAAAAGGTGAAACGTGGATGAAAATGTATCATTCTTCATGAAGTCTCTCCTAACAGAGTAAAAAGTGATATAGGTTACCAAACGCGTCTGTGTTGATACCGTAAAATGGAATTTTCCTTATTTTTATTGGGCCAGAATACCGTGAAATAACTAAACCTTAATTATTAACAAAGGGGAAATGAAAATTAAATATCGTGTAACATATGTAGGTACATATTAAAATTGGCCGAATCGTGAACCAGTTAAAATAGTGACGTGCTAAGGACAATACCGCTAATTCCTGATCAATATAACAAAGCAGGAAGCTCTTTGTCCTGTGTTGACAGTTCCCTATTATTATGATAACAATAACCTGCGTGTATCTCCTGCCTCTATAACAATACTATTTATCCTTTATACGCATAATATATAATAAATAAATAATAGGGGTTCAAATATGAAACTGAAGTTTTAATGAACTGGCCATTACAATACTTTAAATTATAATGAAACCAACATGATGTCAAATTTATTTGTTATTAATTTATCTGTTATTTAAAACAAGGGTATTTAACCGTTTTAGCATTTGGGTCAAATTGCCAAATTACTTAAAAACCATCGACGGGTTAATTACTGCAAACGATGCTTGCTAAAAAAAACCTGGGGTTGGGTAGGCTAGCTTTAGAACTTAGAACAATGATGGCCAAACTCACAGCGACACAATTTTTTTCTCCGCCTCTATTTGTTTGTCTGTCTGAACACGATAAACTGTTTCGAAAGGATTTTCATGGGTTTTCACCAATAGAAGGAGTGATACATCATGAGGGTTTAAGTCTACAATTCATTGCGGTTGTATATATTTTTTCCCACGTAAATGTCGTAGCAAACGAGCATGCAGTCCAGCTGATGGTATGTAGTCACTGCCCCCCATGGACATTGGTAATCGTTCGTATTGAATCATACTCGTGGTTGGCCACATATGCGTTGCTACCCTTGAGGACTGAGATGTTCGATTCGCGTGTA
>DWNR01005571.1:0-10086 GCA_018250455.1 Polygonus leo
GTATAACTATAATGATTACTCTGTACGTGTGAATTGTTTTACTTATGCTTGTATGTATGTAAAATAAATAAATAAATTATTCGGATCTATTTACTTAAATAATGTCCCTGTACAATTTCTGTAATCTAAAAAACTAAACGAAGTTAAAACATTGCGCTGTCAGTAATTTAAAAAGGTTAAAAAGGTGTACGAAGCTGGAATTAAAATTGGAGCAACATAGGTATATGTACACACTCGCGAAGAGTTTAGGAACTTTCATACAGTCTACTTACTGGCTTAATTTTCCCAGTGTTTTTTTAATTTATAGTAAATCATTACAAAATTAAATAACTAATATATTTTTACGAGGAAACAACTTCATAATTCAAAAATATGTTTACGGTTCCGGCGTATATTTCTTTTATAAAATGTAGTATTAGAACCAGTTACAAGAAAACATTAACAATATGCGTACAGTCAGCCAGTCAACAATAGCAGTTAGTATAAAAATGCAAAATTCTTTCATTCAACTCTTTGCTGTTGAAATTACTCGGTATTAACAATGAGGAGTAGTCAAAGGACAAAAAGCAAACAGAAGCGCGGCTATGTCGCAAACCTAAACGTAGCGATAATGTATGTTTGTGCATATATAATGCGTACAATGTTGCGTCTAACTCATACATGAGATATCACGCTGGTAGGCGAGGCAATACTCCGAGATGTAATGTTACTAACGGTGCTGGATAACCGTCGGGACGATCATAATTTTCGTGAACAAAGCAACGCAATGAACGACATATGCTGACTTTCCCTGGAACAATGAAATAATGATTCGTGAGTTGGTGAAGTCTGCACTGGGACTCGTTGACAAAGTTTCGTCAGGCGTGTACAATTGTACTGGAGGGTTCGGTTTTGTCTGTGTGGACGGGGAAGCGTTCTACGTTGAAATTAATATTTTCACATATGTAAAGGACGGGTATCCGATTAAACCAACTTAAGCATTGTTATGTTTACCTACCATGCTGATAGGGTTACCTCTTTGCTAATGATTGTCACAAATTAATATCAATAAGTTTTTAACAGTTCTTGAATTCGATTAAAATGTGTCACTATGAACAAGAACTAAATTTTAACGATTCGTGTCTGTAGCCACCCTCTTCAAAACATAGTAAATGATAGCCTGTGCAATAACTAGTAATATATATAAAATAAATGACTATGTTCAAACATTCAGTTATTTTAGTCTCGGTTTAGTAGTTTACTTTATATAGCTTTAAAAAAAAAGTTCTTTAAACTCTGTATCATTTGAAATTCATTTTCGTTCTTTAGATAGTCTGCCCTTAATAGGCTAACTGCGCAAGGTTTTTATTTTTATTAAACCCTTCCAGTTATAGCATTTTACACATTTCAAAATATAAAACGTAAAACCCATTTATAAAAAAAAAACGTTTAAAATGTAATCTGACATCAGGTGAACTTTTAACTAGTTGGCTTTAAAAACTTGAACGAGGGTAAATCTGTGTCGTTACATTCAAAAGGCAGTCGATAAACAGTCGACAAAACTGCCCGCACGGCAATTTAAAATGCGATAGGAAATTAAGCACCGAGTATTACGTTCTGAATTTTTACTCGTAAAACTTTAATTTGGCGTTTTACATCAACTAATTTTATGTAGTAACTATTTTGAGAGAGACTGTGTAAAGTAGTACTTTCTCAGCCGTTGAGAATCTTGATTAATAGCCTGAAGTGATTAACACGTAATTTCTTAAATAGTTTAATTAATTTTCAATACTTTATCATCGTCCAACTTTATCATAAAGTTAAACAAAATATGCTGCAAAAGCAATAAATATGTGTGCTCATTTAAAAATTTAACTGCCGTCTTTCTCACACACGAGGCGAACATCTTAATCTTAAGAGGTAGCAGCGCATCTGTGGTAAACATTAAGTACAATGCATTTTTTTATAATTAAGTTTAAGAAAATATTCTTCAATTTCAACCTGTTGAATTTTTTACTTCCAGGAACAAATACATGTTGCGTGGTATTTCTGAAGGCGAACCATAAGCAATTATTTTATTTTAAATCTATTCTGATTCCATTACAGTGCCAGTTGCATCACTAACGGTTGCATCACTAACTGCATAGTAAGGGCAATTAACACTCATGTCACTTTGGTGTTTCCTACAGATCGCTATTGTTTTTTGATATTTCCTGTTAAATAAAAATATAAAATAGTTTGGAAAATCCAAAATTGCACACCACATAATCTAATTTATTTTTAAAAAAGAATGCAAAATTAAATAAATAAATAAACGAGGCTGATTAGATTTTAATTATTAATAAATGATATAACAACAAAACAAATAATAAGTCACAGTAGGCTGACTAAATTAAATGACACGACATGACATAACAGCCAGGGTTTTTCACCTCAAAGTTATGAAAATAATGGCACTTCTATCCAAAGGCAAAATATTTGGAGAGGTATGTTGTTTCACGTTCTCTATCGAATGACAGAAACGGGGCCATCTGCCTCACATACACATATTGTTGTGGATGGTTAATCGCATTTCGCCTGACACAGTGGATAAACTGATATGTGCTGAGATACCAAAACCCTATTTTAAATTACACTCTTTTATCTGTATTTATTCCTAGGATTCACCTAACACCATGTATTTACCCCTTCAAATTCAAGAGAGTGCAGTTTTCTGTCAAAGTCTGCTTCACCATAACTATAAACGTAGCTCAAGGTGAAACGCTTAAGGTAGCGGGAGTAGACTTAAGAGCAAGATGATTCTTCCACGGCCGGTTATATATGTGGCATACTCCAGAGTAAACGTACAGAGTTGCCTGGTGATTCTAGTACTCGAAAGAAAAACAAAAAATGCTGTTTCTATTTAGAAACATTTTAAATTTTTATGCGGACGAACTCGCGGGCAAAAGCTAGTTATACGATAAGAATAAAAACTTGCAGCATATACAAATTTTCTTAAGCATTTGTTTGTTTTTAGGATCGCGCTGGGGTATAAAAATGGAGTATCCATCCTCGGCTTAGCAAAATAAAAGTGGATACTGTACATCATACGAGCGATGGATTTCACTTATTTAATGCAATGTGTTCTTATGACTCTCAGTTACAAAATCCCGCTTAGAAAGTTAGCTGTCTAACAATAACAAAAGTAACTTCATTTAACGTAGGTTGAGTATACTTTCTTTCAACATTTATAACAGCTTTAACAATATTCGAGCTGGACCTTTACTGACCTGACTGAAGAATTAGACCGTCAAATACAATAGGCTTCCATTCAAAAGTGTACTAAAGCGTATGAAAAAGAAAAGGACTAGATTAGTGAAGTTTTTATTTGCTATCGTGATCACATACATGGATCCGTACATACAGATAAATGGACATCCCCGAAAGAATTATTTGAACAATTTTTAGGTAGATACTTTAAATAACAAGATGTCTATTATATTTACAACAATGATTCTGATTCTGATTTTCGTAAAGTAATTAATTAAAATGTACGAGCTTTTATTGCATGTATATCCGTAATTTAAGAACGGTTCTTAAATTACTGAAGAAGACCAAGTGATATGTTTGGAGTTTAAAAATACGAGCTTCTTTTCAGGCACCTTTTAATTAGTGTCTACTATTGAGTGCAGGTAGCATTCAATATTAAATTAATGACATATAAAGTTCTCATCTTGCTCTCATATCATTTTTTACTGAATACGGCGGAATTACTTGAATTCCTTTTTAGTAGGTGATTTGCCGTCCACGAACAGTAGTAATCAATCCTCAATATAATTGAAATCCTCCCTGAAGACGATCAAAGACAATAATAAGATTGTAGATTGTCCAAAAATATGATACCCTACATATTTCAGACTTTTGATAAATAATTATAATTGAGAGTGTAGCATAGAAAATTTCTCATGCTTGATCAAGCTACGTCGGTAACATTATACATAGAGCGTACATCTCTACCGCGCGTACCTGTAGAACTCTTTGTTGTCCCGTTTTCGTGTATCATCGTGTGGAAATAAGAATGAGAAATTACAGCTATTTGTGCACAATATGTAGACAATTTATTGGTAGTTATAAATGTCTTTTTATCATATAAAAGTAGCAAACTAGCATGCTATCTCCTTAATGATAAGAAATCCTTGTTGCACAAGGATGTTAGTAATTAACGTACGTGACTAGAGATGCGTTGTTAGACCTGAGGATGAAGACGTTCACCTCGTATGTATATAAGTATAGATAGCAACTACATCTAAACAAAATCGAAACACAAGGTTTGCATCACGGAATTGCTTGATGGTTGGGTTGACCTTTCGGTCGAACTATGCGAGTTCCTGGAAATTTTACATTCAAAAAATTTCCTAACTTTACAGATTTATTGAGCATACAATAAAATTGTCTTTCTCTTGTAAATAAACAGACCTTTTAATAAAGCATTCGTGGTTGTTGGTCTTTGTTTGTTTATTCAATTATGCGTATTGATATAACGGTTTCAGTGCTTAGATATAATACGCAAGGTATTATAATATAGTGTCTCACGTCCAGTTGTCATCCTCAGATGACAATCATTAAGTCTGCTGGAGAGCTATGAGTTAGTACAACGCATTGTACTAAGTGCTCACCGCAAGTGTGGTCCCTACATAATTAAACTTATGTACGTCAAGGCTCACCAAGATCTCGGCGTCGCAAAGATCTAGATAGACTTACGTAATTGCTATTGTATAAACCTGGATACCAGAAGAATGAAGAGCACTTATTACTGTGTTTACTTTCTAAGTAACAATATCTAAGTCTAAAGGGAGTTAAGACTTAGATATTGATAGCTACGATTCGCTGTAACCTTATCAAACGATGTGTGCCTTTCTTTAGAGATACCTACCCATATCCTACAAAATTTACATTAAAAAGGTGTTGGTGATCGAACTGATCGTCCTCGAATATGATATAATTTAGAATCAGATCATTATTGCTGATAAAATTATTATAATTAGCAGTAGTTATTTAATTACATATTCTTTGAGTTAAGTTTTAACTTTTGAAGTTTACTTGGCAAATTTAAATTATGTGAATATGAAAATCACAAATAAATTGACAATAAATAGTAATGATTTTTGTTATTTATTGTTCATTAAAATATACTCTCACTTTACTGTAAAAGTTGATTAAATTGATATTTAGGCAAATACAGCAAAGACATGAAACGATACGAATAATAAAAAAGAAATTGACAGTAAATATTCTGACTATATTATTTGCAAAGTGTTTCGTGGAAGGGAAAATAACTTTTCTTTAGCTATTTGTGATAAACGTCAGCTTGTGACAATCGCCGAACGTTCATATCACATTTCTTATGAAACTAACCTTCTTATTAATAGCTTACACTTTTAGCTGTAGGTAACATTTGTGATATGTGAATAACTTTAAACGAGTAGTGAACTGGAATTGCAATTTTTCTACATTTTACTTTTAATTACTTATTAACGATATTTTGCTAGGTGGTAGAATTCGCGTGGTGGCAGTTCGATCAGGTAGGTACCAGCGCCACCCTCACAATCGTCTATGAAGCTTCTTCTGTATCGATTTGGGGAGGCGTGGCTTCCTATTATACTAACACATGAGGCGAACATATGAGGTAGCATTTGTGCTGTACATCGAATGCGACTGAATCGGGGGAACCTACTTGGGTGTTATTAGAAATGTCCATGGGCGGCAGCGACAAAGCAACGTAACAGAGCTTAAGTGCACATAGTTGCCCTACTTGACTCTATAATAATAAAGTGACATTAGAAATGTCTACCCAACTGTCTACGAATCCCCCCTCAGAGCTGCCACCTTATCGTGGTGGGGAAGCTTGCGTAACCCAATAATCCCCTGGGCTATGCCGGACAGAGCCACCCGTACCGGTCAGAGCAGGAGTTCAAACAGGAGGTCAAGAGCAGCTCACAGTTGGGTCTCCCTCTGCGCCTGATGACCTGCGGCGTCGTATTGAGGTTTAGTCACGGAGGGCTCCTCGGTCCACGGAGGAATATTTTTGTCCTCAGGGGTCCATGCAGTCCGCATGCCCGTTTGCTAACTTTAAACTATGAAAAAGATACAATTTATCTTGGTACCTGTAATATGTCCCTTCCAGAAATGTGAGGATTCTTACATCTCAAAAAATACTGAAGAGATTTTGATAAAACTGTTAAATTGTTCCCTAAGTTAGAATGTACCTAATTCAAAACAAAACATATTATCTCAATATGACTTTTACTTTCCGAGAAATTCATGGATAAATGTACAAAATTACAAAATGTTGCATGCGCGTGTGCTTGTTGGAACGTGTGCGTGTGCACGTTGGAAGCTTCAATAGATCATCATACTCAAAAATTATTTCATTCCAACAATATCACAATAACCCATAACTCTTTTCCATACAACAATGCAATTTTACATTTTATGAACAATGCAATTTTACAATTATCAAAATGTATTCGAGCAGAGTATTCAGAGGTATTATGATGGTAGAACAATACAATACGAATAAATTCCAGCAATATTTCATTCTAAACAAACGCGTTATCAGATTATTGTATTACAAAATACAGAGAACATAACATCAAAGGCGTCGTTACTTTCGAGTAAACCAAGCATCATCATAAAATCTGTTCTCAGTTGTAATTTACGAGTAAGGATAGCTTGAGCTCAGGATAACAAGTACTTGTGTAGATTGTAGTTGGGTTATAATTTGTATACAACATTTGTATACTATAACTTGTAATAAGCACCACGAAACAGACAAACTTCATAACTACATACAATGTCGATTAACATTAATTCAATAGCGATGCACAGGTCGTAGCCGATTCTTGCGTGTTTCGTGATTTAAGATGGGTTTAAGATGATTAATAAAGAATTTATGCATTATTAATAAATTATGCAATATTAAGGCAAAAGAAGATGGCAGAACTCTTTGTGGTCTTGACGATGAGGTTTTAGATATTTTTGCCTAAGAGTTTAACCACACGAGGCTTGCTTTTTACGTATTGGATGTTATTAGGAATTAATAGCTAGATGACCCTAACAGATGGCATTACATAAATTATATTTTTTATGAAAATGGATTATCACGAAGATTATATGGTCCCTAAGGTCCATAAGTCAACATACATCATTCCAGCTGATACAATCGCGATATGTCTGTATTCCGAATTGCGCGTTTGTACCGCATTACGACTCCTTTACGCACAAGCGGAACGAAACGCGGAGCATAGCGCGGAGCGTGGTACGGCGATAATAATAAACGTGCACGCTGTGCGTGTTACTGTGTAAATTATATTGCTATTATGTATATGCCAGAACAATAAGAAGTGACGACAACACGTATAACATCATTAAATTAACATATGTTTAAAAATACATGAAGTTAGCGTTAATAATTTCACGTAACAAATGAAATGAAAAAAATTACTACGCTCTACGCTCCGCTGGACGCGCCTAACTACATGTCACACTACGTGCCAAACTATGCAGCACATTAGGCACTGCCCGAAACGCCGCAAAAAGCGTCAAAAACCGCATCGCACTACGCACTGCCCGACGCGCCGCGAAACGTGCTGAACCACGCATCGAACTACGATCCGCACAATACAACGCTCGACGCGCCGGCTCGTTAACGAGACCTTGGCCTTGGCCTCGAGTGCTGTATAAACGTGAGAATGTAACTTTTCTACGTGTGCACGTCTCCTTTGCGTTTATTACGCGAGTTGCGTTTCACGCGCGTCATTAACTCATTTAAAATATCATAAGCCCTAATCACAACAGGAATCAAGCGTTTATAGAATATACGAAGCGTTTAAATTTAACCTTTCAATATTTTAACTTAAAATTACTTAACAGTCATTATGGTTCTTAATAAACCATAATTAAAAAATAATAATAAAATACGTGATTTACAAACAAAGCACGTTTATATATAACAATTGATGTAGCTCACAACATACTTAATAACTCACCAGAACGAGTAAATCTGGGTTCTGTTTACCTACAATACTGATATACATCTATTCGATAGTCATAAACATGCATCGTATCGTAACATCGAAACACAAGCCTTCCGTGGTTTCACGTCCTAGGAACAATAAACATGTGTTCATATATCGGATACGCAAATTCCGTTATAATTTTACAGTAGTTCATTGTTTCGTCTTTAGTATTCTCCCAGCGATAGTAAAACCAATCCTTCATGGCTAGACGCAAGCCTGAAATCCCTACTTACATCACCTTAAGCGTTGATAAGCTAATCTCATGAGAATTTTCACCTAGTAAAACCCTAAATCCATTACATACTGATAAGTAAACAATTGAACTTTTCCGTTTTATAGTTAGTTTTACATAGAATCAATATTGTCGACCACTTCGATATCTGAGAAAGGTCTAAAGTACGTTATTAATGTAATTTAAAGAGGTCTGCCCGGTCCGGTGCTGTAGGCGGACCATAATGAGCAGTATTGTGACCAATATTGCCGACCTCATTCCCTCGATGCGGCGGCGGCTGATTACTCGCTGTCTCTTGTCAAGACAAAACTTACTGTAACTGTTATAGCAAGCGTTTTGTTTAAATATTCCTACAGTAGAATCCCAGATTCTGCTCACGATCGGGACTAATCAACTATCAGTAGTCGATAATATCGCTTTCGTATAACAAAACAACGAAGAGGGTATTCGGTCGCTTCGCCTGATATTTAAATATAGTTTTCTTTAATTAACCGACTTCAAAAAGGAGGTTATCAATTGGTCTGTGCGTTTTTTTTAAGTTTGTTAGGGGATTACTCGACCAATTATGATCGGATTTTGAGGATTATTTTTTGTTAGGTAGGTCTTGTTACAGACGTGTTCCTTTTTTCACATTGGTTTACCAGGGAATTCCTCAACCTGCAATATGTTATGCGCAATATTCCTGCACAACTTCGTTGTTTATCGTCTAATTTTTATTATAATTATTTTTGATATGGGTTCCGTTTAGTTGAAAAGGGTTCTAATTTTTATCATAGTTATTTGACCATGGACTTCGAAGGTACATTACTCCTCAAAATCTTATTTGAATTATAAGTAATGCATCCTAAAGTCGTTGATCAATGAAGCCCAGGGCTGGACATTTATTCTAGTAAACTAAGTTCTGTTGTTGTCCAAACTGTAACTGTGTGGTATTTTTCACTTTGAAATTAGCGAGCGTGGTGGATACTAAGAAGAAACTAAATGTAACCAGTTCAAGTCACAACCCCTCAGTTCTGAATTTCAGGTGATGAAGGTAAATTTGTCTTATGCTAATATAACAGTTCAAGATATTAAGTATCAATTTCGAACTAACAAATTGAGAATAACGTTGACCAAACACATGATGAACAGATTTGCACGGACAGTACCACTTCCATGCTAGATACGGCGTGAAAGGTTCAAAAATAATATTTTCCATCTGTTTTGTACCAACTGTTACTAGTTGCCGTTAAAACATAGATCTACCACTAAACATGTACAATTAAATATATATATTTATACAAAATATAAGAACCGACTTCAAAATAAATGTCAAATATCTCCATAATTTCATATACTTTCTGTATACGAAGGGAAGGAGGAAATGGCACCGACATCAAACTTATTAATTATATTTTACTTTTTAGTTCATTTTGAAGTCGGTTCTAGTTTTCGTATATTTTTTTTATTTTCTACTGATATTTGTCGAAATTAATAAACATAGAGGAAAAATATTATCTGCTGAAAAGGTTATCGCACGTTTTCACGTCTAAACAAATTAAAAATGAGTAATAATGTAAAATTTGAAGCGATAAGTATTATCATAAATAAATAACCCTACCTTATAGTTAGTTACCTTTGTATATCTTTAGTCATAATTAATGTCGTAGTAAGTATCCAATACATAAGTTATGGAAAGCGACAAATACCTTTTTCAACCGATTTTACAGTTGAAAAGGAGTTTTCCGTAGATTGCGCAGTAAATATATATGTACAATCAAGAGTAAATAGAGTTTGAAGTAAGTGTACTCCCGGGAAGCACGTTTCGGGCAACACATA
>DWNR01005572.1:0-10085 GCA_018250455.1 Polygonus leo
TTGAAACTTTAAATTGCTCTCCTGTAAAGTTCAAAAAATGTCGCTTAAAACAAATAGCCCGGAAACCGTCGATATTGTCAGATCCACATTTTTGCTGTTATGCCAAAATAATACTTTGCTGTAATGCAAACAGAGCTAAAACCATTTAAATGCGTTTCGCACTAAATGACTCACTTTAAAATCGTTTTTTTCCTTACAAATCGAGATTTCCTTATAAGAATTTTGTCACATTCACAAGTTCTCAGTAACTGGTACCTGCCGTATTAATACAGAAATTAGAAATCCATACCCAAAGGGATAGATCACAGACTCTATTATTAAAGCTCCACTGTCCATCCGTTAGGCTGACCGTCGTCAGGGTTATATCTCTTAATCGTAACAGGTAGACACTTGATTTTTTAATTAATGTGTATTATTATGAACGCTATAAAAACAAACACGTACAAAAAAGAAAATTGTTAAGTGAACTATTGTTTCATTTAAAATAAACAAAAATCGTAACATTACATAACGTAACATTAACAATCCGTAACAATACTAACAATAAACAACTTTAACCATTCAACAATAAATAACCGCACGTGAAACCTATCACCCTGTTATCTGACAGCTGTCAATTTGACAAATTTGTCAAAACCGAATGGAAAGCGGCGACGGCTCACGAACGAACACGTGAACACTTACGTCAGGGCTAATTAAAGCCAGGCATGCATGCTACCGAGTACCCACGAAAACAAACGGAACAATTAAATAATCGGTCAAGCGCGAGTCGGATTCGTATATGCAAGTTTCCGTACCAACAGGTGTGCCCAAATGGAACGACCTTTAGTATGTTGTTCCATAAACGAGAACTATGTATTATGGCGTTGTTCAAAAGGATATTTTTGAAAAACTTCGTAAAACTAACTTTACATTTGTTATAATAGCGGCTGTTGTATTATACATTTTGCGAAAATCTAAAATTTTTACCGATTTCGGTTCAAACCTCCCACCCCCCCTTTAAATTAATTTATTTACAGTATTTGTATTTGAAGTTGCAGTAGTAATACACACACAGGAGAGAGAGCTGTGTGAAAACTCACGGAAGCAGACAGACTGACGGACGAATTTAATAATCCCGGCAACCTTTATCTACGGAACTCTAGTAATAATTCCGTCTGTAGTAATAATTTATTAAGTGGTGCATTATCCACAAAGATGGTATCGTACGAATAACGAATTAACAATTATAATCCAATTTCTCATTTAATTCGCCGTTAAACGCATTGTTAATAAGACAGATGTATGTTTGTTTGTTATTTAGTTTTGTTTATAATTAGTATATTAGTATATATGTATGTATGTATGTACGTATGGATGTACATATGTCGTGTAATATTTGTGTAAAGAAAAATTATGATTATTTTAAGCAAGCGCTTCAATTACAAACTGGTTAATATTTAAAAAATATATATATTGATTGAATATGATTCCATAATTCTTTATGGAAATGAGAGAAAAAGTGGCTTAAACAACATTTTAAAATGAAATTAAAGTAAAAAAAAAACAAATTTGAATTACAAGTACTAGAAGTAGTTGGATGGCATGGCATACCAAAGGGTCCGCAACCGAACCTTCGGTATTACGTAACGTCTTGTTCAGCGCAATAATCCTTGTATGTACCGCTATCTATATGCAATTCAATAAATGCATTCTCGCGTAAATAGACGAACGCTACGGCGTACACAACGCACAAAACTTGACTTTATTTTAATTTCTCCATCTCTCAAGTCTGTTGTGAAGAAGTAGGTAATAATAAAATGTAACTTGTGCAAACTATTTATACTCAATTCTTTTGCCAAATTGAATGCATTGCATTGAATTAACATAAAAAATATTAAGAAGTTATTGTGGTAAATGTACCAATAATCTGTTTATTTTCCCCTCAAGAAAATTGAAGGTACTACAAGTATGATGCCAACTTACGTATTATGAGTAGCTCCATCATATAATTTTCTTAAGTAATCTTAATGAATAGCTCAGCTTAAGTAAAGTAATTACTGAAGTTGATGTAAGTCACATTAAGAAAGTTAACCACTTTATTAGAAGTACCTACTAAATTATGTGGAGTTACTAAACAAGTTGATTAAGGTATTAGCAGCTGATGGCTTCTTAAGTTGGCAGAAACTAATTGTGGCTAATCATAAACTGGTTGTCTGTACTGAAGCTGTAATTATTCTGTGTTTGGTACTGAATAGCACATTAAAAGTTAATTATTATGGTTTCAAACCCAAAGGGAGCCATGTCTTTAAATAAGACTCCGATGTCCGTCTAACTCTCTCTCTCACGTTCATCTCATGCTCACTTAATTATATTACAGAGTGTATTATTATAGCCGCTATCAACAATCAAAAACAACTAACAACAATCAATATAGATAAAATTTAAGTTTTTAACTAAACTGTTTTAGTCACCTGTCACTATGGCTCAATTATTGTAATTAAGTTTTCCCTTAGTAATATTCAATTGATATAAAATGTATCTTTCAGTCATCTTATAATACATGCAGTTATAAAAACGTTTATAGTAGGTCTGAAATTAAGGATTTCTACAAAAGTAAGTTATATTATACATTTTTAAGTTATGGTTATGTTCAAATACGCGCCTTTATATTGAGAATGTAGTTGAAAGTTGATTATTTTTTTGTATACGAGTGGTAGCACCGCAATAAAAACTATCTAAGCCGGGTTACAGCTAGTTCTTCTAAAAAACCGCCTAAGACGGTGACAGGATTGAATAAATTAAAGTTGCGGTTTAGCCAGAACCTGTTGGGTTCATCGTATGATAAAGTGTCATTGGAAACCCATTCCGATTGAAATTCAAATTTTCATCACGTGCCATAGAGTTTACTGGTTGGTATTTCCCACAACTGGCTCTGAGACACCGTCGTGTACCAAAAGTACAATACCCTGCCTCTACAATACGGTGGCAGCGTTTCTCAACTTGTGTGTTACCAGTGTTTTACGGGGTTTGAGAACGCTGCTTTCCTTAACGATACCAGTTTTGAGATAGCTTGCATCTTAAATGCTAATACTTGTATTCCTATGAAGTTAGGTAGTAAGTAAATGTTCAAATGCTGTAGTATAATATTTGACTTTCAACAATACTTTAAGCATATTATCGAGATATTTTTAACATACCTAATATAAAAACCAACTGAACTCGACACAAATATTTTCTAACGTGTGACTGAACATTACAACGAACTATATTTTTGCCTGTTATAATCCGAATTTAATGACACTTTTTTTTAGATCCCAACACCTTATCTCACATATAATTACGAAATTTGCTTCTTCCGATGTCAAAACAAAGGATGAACTTATTAAAGAATTTGGATTTTATTTTATTTTTTTAATTATGAGTACTAAACACAGTCCATAAATACTCAATATTTATTTAAGACAAATGTAGCACAGTAGGACCTTTGCATGATATTAAATGAAGGTTAGGAATGACTGTGCTATGATGTTGACGCTAAGTGGAGATTCTATACGGAATGCTCCTTTAGAATTCTATTACAATATGAATATTGGTTTGTTTTGAAACAAAGACGAAAACATGGGAATGATACACGTTTCACATTCAATAAAACGTCTGTTGACGCAAAAGGAGAGATATAATTATTATATTATGATGTACAAATGGAAATTAACACCATCTAGTTATTACTAGTTTAAACCTTAATAGTCATTTTCTACAGCTAAGTATTGGCCAGCTATTCCTTAGTTCTGATTATTGAATGCTTTCAATTTCAATTCAATAGTGCTAGTTGCTATTTGTCTTTGATATTAGAACATTGGCATAAATACCAGACCCATAATTAATGTTCTTAATTGTTAAGAATTTGTGAGACCGATAATAATCTAAGATGTGATAAGATGTCATCTTCAAATCCTTTCTTAGTCTTTTAAATCTTACATTAGGATATTGGAATATGTCTTAAATAGGTGACAAAATTGTATCAAATAGCGAGTAAAGCAGTGGGCTGAAACTAGGACTAAATAAAGATGACTGAGGCCCATGAAATAGAACACTAAATGAACACCACCTCCTAATATACTCGATAGACAGGTACTAACATTTATTCTGTCTAACACCAAAAAGATAATAAAAAAAATACAATATGACATTCTTTAGCACTTTCAAAAACATACCATAGACAACAGACGCATATTTCAAATCATTAGCATAGCACTGAAAAACAACACTAAGCGTGTTATCAACAAGTGATATTTGTTTAAGAAATACAATCGCGTATGTATGATTAAATTATTGACCCGAAGTTCGTACCATAATAGTCGTGTTAATGCTGCTAATAACAGTTAGCGACAAAGCGTATAAACGTATGCTAATGGGTATTCTAAACTGCCTACGGCGTACAACGCAGTGAGTACCTTGATATCATACTGGGAGCTCATCGGATAGTCGACAAGCGTCGCCAGAGGTCGGCGACCGTGTTCGGCGGTGGTTCACTTCGGTGTTACCAGCTCTCAAAATTTTTATTTTTAATTTGAATGATGTTTTCATGCGCTAAGGCAATTATTCGGCGACTATGAATAGCTTTGATATGATATGAACTTTTGATGATCAATGAATAACTCTAAAATACTTACGTAAGCATTGTCTTCCTTGATATTGGTTTTTATAATCTATGCCGTTCTTATTAGAAAAAAAACGTAACAATGCATTATCAAATTATACGAAGATAATCTTAAAATCCCGAATTCTACCATTTTGATCTACATGTGGCTTAACAATTTACGCGAAATCACAAGTAAAATTCAATTGTTTAAACTGGGAGACTGAGAACTGACATAATTTTTTAAATTTTTTGGTTTACTTTAATGCACATAATTACTACTTGTATACGTATGTCTCGGTACGTAACTTGAGTTAAGTAGTCGAATTATGAATATTCAGATTTGCGCTTATTTCCATACATAATTTCTGGTAACATGAATTTGTATGATTAGAAAACGGTTTGTGCAGTTTTGAGGATATAACCTAGAATATAGAATATATGTGGACTAATTATTTATTGTTTCATTTATAAAATACCCAAATAACAATCTTATTACATATATTCTTTCTGCATTTACACAATATGTATTTAGTCATGCTCTATTTGAGATGTACTACAATTTATGCAAAATAATTTATGCTCATAACCCTAGGATTCCCTGTTACATACAAAGACCTATACTTAAACTAATGACTTAACCTAAATTGAAAATTTAATTTACTTTTTAAATCCTCCAAGCCTGGTATTTTTAAATTCGTAGTAAACACTTCGCGTGGAGTACATTATTTTCACACAGATTTTCAAATCGATTTTGTAGGTACATTAGAAATTGGAATTCAAAAACATTGTACAAAGTCTAACAACAAGTATTACGTACAGAACAATTGTTCAAAAGTGCTAATTACAAAATCAAACCAGGTTTAAAAGTGTAACAGAAATTGATTATTTAAAGCAATCAAACATAAAATTAAACGTAACATCATACCTAACATACGAAATGAAAATAATACAAGAAATTTTGACATTATTTTTTTTAATGTATAGAGATTATACATTAAGCTAAATAAAGTGTGCGCAGATAATTCAAATCTTTAGCCCAACCGAAACCAACTATAACGTAATTTATTGTACATGGCAACACCAGCTCTAGCCGCCGTCTATTTACACTCGCGGCCAAGGTGAGGGTCGTGATGTGCGAATCCGATGGTAATGACCTCCATGTTTTGTTACAACTTGTCTTCAACATCCTATTTTCATTAAATTTGTAACTGGTACATTTTTGCCTTAATTAAATTCTCAATTCAGTGTTTTAAAATGAAATTGTAATTTTAACTGGTTGTTGCATTTTCTAGTTTCATTAGTAAGAACAAAAACGTTTTCATTTATAACCATTCATAACACATCGTGTTTGTGATTATAATTGTTTCTTAATAGATGAAAATCCCGTGTTAAACCAAAAACTACCTCAATGATTTTAATGATTTTGCATACTCGGTACAACTTGAGCGAGGATGCTTTTTGGCCAGACAAGTGATGTTATTGTTGAGATATTTTAAAGGCAAAATGACGTCTGTCCGGCCCACTAGATTGGTTAGGTATAAGAAAAGTATTTTTTTACACATGTAATAATGGAAAATGATTATTTAAGTATGTCTTGAAGACGGCGTTGAAAAAGGTGTGTGTGCGTTATTAAAAGGTCTTTGAGTAAAACAATAAAGTAATAGAAAATATAATTTGCGGCAATAAAAATCTGTTAGAATAGAGAAACTGAGAAATAATGATGACCACTTTACACCTAGTTGTTTTAAAATTCCTCTATGAGACATAGTTTCTTAAATAAGAACTGACTTTCGATGGCAGATCTCGTAAATTTTTCCATTTATCTCATTTAATCAAAATATTCATAAAAATAAATGATCACCATTTAAATTACACAATCAATTATATAATTGTCATAATTATTAACATGTTATTCTAAAAGACAGCTAATTAATTCCCACTTATGTTTACACTATTCAATTGGTGGAAGAAAAAACGAGGCGCCCATAGCAAAACATTTGAGGTCATTGCCACTTCGAGGTCTCCTAGCTTTCGGCCATCACCTTGGCCGTATCTATAAACATCGCGTAATTTATACCATAGGATTAGATAAAGTTAGTAGACACGACTCTTATGTATTCATTCACTTATTTTATTAGGTATTTATGGCTTTTAGTATGTTCCTACTTCAGTATGTGCGGCCATAGTTCACAATGCTAGGCCAAACAGGTTCCATATACCTTCAAGAATATTGTAGAAAAATTCTACCGAAAAGTAATTGTTTTGATACGTAAGTTTTAAAATGTTCGTAGCAGTAACCTTTTGCATCAAAACACGGCTTAGCGCGAGGCTAAACCATATTTTCATCCAGGAATATTCCAAACAGAAGAAAAAAGCTTTTAAACTTTATAATTATACCAAAACTTATTTCTAATATAAATAATGTTTAGAATGAATGTAAAACAATAGATAAAACAGGTGCATGACGTGAAATGAGCTTGCTCCCGAGGTATTCCCGGTGCGCTATGACATGGAGTTCTTCAAAAAGGGCGCGAAAATTGGTGGCCGGCTATACATTGGTGGACCCCCTGGTGCTGCAAATGTCCATAGGCGACGGTGACTACTTACCATAAGCAGCAAATACTGTGCTTGGGCCCCATATACGGGCGCCACTAATATTAGCAAAAAGCTAAAGCAATTGTCCTGAGCCCTTATTGGAGACAGGATTCCCTTGATTACTTGAGCAATTAATCGGTTGATCAAAAATATATAGCTCTTCCCTTCAAATGCTAACATTTTATGTTAGTAAATATTAAACGGTAAGAATTATGATCGATACATACATTAAATTTTTTAAAAGAAAACAAAGCCCCTCCCTTGGGGCCTGCTTGTTTATTTCGCTACGAGCCCCGCGTTAGCTTAATCCGGCCCTGGAAATAACATTTCATTAATATACTCGTAACACCGTTATCGGCACGATATGCAGTATCGTTGAATTTTAAAGCCCGACGTTATAGCTAGGCAAAAATATACTCTTCGTCTCATTAATTATTTCTATTATTTTATTAATTTATTCGTTTATTTATCCACATAACCATAAAGAACGTGATGGTATTGGTGTAATTAATAACGGAACCGTACCTATAAAAAAGAATAGAAAACATTTATGTTCGTCTCTACTGAAAGTTAATTTTGATTTCTACCAAACCCCATCTCGGTTGCGATAATAGTAATTTGAATGTCTAGCTTTTAGGATGGATTCATTTACATTTACGATCGACTTCTAAAATTCAAAAAGGCAATAAATACGCGGACTTTGCTTTTGCATGTTGTATCTATACATATAATAAAGCTAAAGAGTGTCGAAAGTCTGTACATGGAGGATATCCGAAGAATAGTTGTCTGGGGATACTTGGAATCGATAATAAAATACGTTTCGACAGTTAAAATTTTTGTCTGTTGATAATTATAGAAGATTCATTTTGTCGACTCCATTTTAATTCTTTAACTTTAATTCGTTAAATGTATTTCGTCACGTTACTCTTTCTCAGAACCAAAAATTTAGGAAGTGGCCGGTCCATTATTTGTCATTCATGGCGCATCGGTGCACTAAGATAAAAAAAACAATCACGTGCTATCACTAATGAATATTTAATGAATGTTACCTGCCTAAATTAAAATCGTCCGTTTGATTTGGACTGTCATGGAATAAATCGGCTTCGAAATATATTCGTGTGCTAGATGTAGGTATCATAATATCTAATAACATTTGTACTAAGATAAGCGTTCTATTTTAGTTACTAACAGTACGAAAATAACTTTGATTAGTTATTTGAATTTGAGAAAATCGTGTTATCACATGCATCGTATCATACTTTCGTACTTAACAATCTTTACTTTAACACTAAATAAGCTCCTAAGACTCAGTGTTTTGTGTATTTTTATAGTGCTCTCTGCCATTGAAATTCAGAGTTTTTTTTTCTCAATTCCATCATACCTTTTTCATAATGAACTTACTTTGATTTATTTGATAGATCATTAACAAATTTCCTATTACCCCACCTCAACCTGTATTCAATTAAAACTTGACTTCATCTATAATCATTTTTATATCACAAAGAACGTAAAACCTATGTTTATCAGTATCATTATCTTCAGACACCAAATTAAATAGAATTCATGCTGCTACATACATGGGATTTTTTGTGATCATATAATTCGGCTAAGGCCATTGACCTTTATTCACATCACATAATAAATATATCTCACATCATAGCTTCTATACTATAAGGCTTATAGTATAAGCAAAGAAAATTATGGAATCCCCGCGGGAGACCATTGGCTATGACAGCCACCGCGTGAAGCAATTACGAAGTAACCTTGTTCTTAGCTGTATTATCGGGATAAGGCTATTTATCGAGCTACTAGATTAAAAATAAATTGTGTTTGAAATGTTTTTAACTGAGAAAATCTTCTAATTTTTCGTATTTTCATAAAACTATTTCAATTGATTTATAAATGAAATCACATTGGAATTATTTATTTATTTAAATGTAATAAGTTCTAATTCAATGATTAAGAACTAAAATAGTCGTGTCTACCCTAATAAATCATCAATTTCAACCATTTTTGAATAAGACGAAATTCACTCCCTGATTTGTAATAGGATTCCAATGTACTACTACCTACTAACTACTGTACCTTTTAATACTATGTATGTAGAATCATTTAGATTACGATGAAAACTGAAGGATTAAAACATATAATTACCTCACAAAGTGTTTTTAAAAATTTTACCTTTTTTAAGTTCTAAGTTATGTTATACCTACTTACGAATGCAGTCTTACTTTGTCTTAATTTATCTTCATCTTCAGTTTATTTGTTTTCAACTCCTATATAACAAGTCCTTTACTCTTTCCAGGAGATGCAAGATGTTTTGGACGAGGATTCAGAGATGAGCGACTGGCTGATCGAGCGGGATTCCAAGTCAGGAGTGGTGCTTCACGACCGGCTGATGACGGACGCGGCTTTGGGCGCAGGTGCACCCATCAAGACAGAACACTCCTACAGCTTACACTCAGATGTCGAATCTTCGCCACCCTCACCACACCATACCAAAGTCGATGGTGTGTATTCATTTTTAACTTAGTTTTTGTTTTGTCTAATATTTTACAGGCTTTACACGTAAGAGAAGTACGTAAATTACATATAAACTATACCTACTAAACACGCGTGATTAAGATGTATTTTCACAGATCCCCTTGTTCCTCATGATTTCGTTGAAAAATCGTCATGAAAATAATTAAATATAATGTATTGCCAAGTCCCCTAGCATAGCAAAGGTTCATAAGTGACGGCGACGTTGCTCTGGTAGTCCATCAGTAAGCAAAGGTAGAAAAACATATTATCGATACCTTGCGGCTCAAAGGGCGTAACCACCATTTTGGCCAAAATGAGTTTTGAATGCCATCTTATTCAGTTT
>DWNR01005573.1:0-10082 GCA_018250455.1 Polygonus leo
ACAAAAAAGAGCACTGGATCCGGCTTAAAAAAAATCTGATTTGCCCCCCCCTAGCCCAGACCATGGGTACGCCCATGCTTAGCACCAAGTACGTAATTGAAAAATAAAACTATTATCTATTTCACTTTTTACTGTATTAATGTTCCCTAATAATTTCAGTACTGTTTATGTGTTTTAATTTTTTACTTATTTGAACTCAATCAAAAAAAATATGTAAGATGTTCGAAAAACCTACATTGTTAGTGACATCACAGAGGATATAAAAAAAACCAATATATATTATGATCTATTGACGTAGGTACATATGACATTATATTTGCTTATGACATTTGAGTCAAACAACAAGATTTCCTGTAGATTGTTCACTCCATTATTAAAATATTCTGATTATTGGATCAAAACCGCATTAAGTCAGAAGTTTGTTTCATTGTTCCACAAAATGACGGGCCTCGCCAGAACTTTTCTATCTACATTTAATCCATTGAAAATGTTTGTCCGCCACTCATCTTTTCCGGCGACTTTCATGAATTATCTCAAAAATCTGCCCCAAATGCAGTACTCAAAGCTACCCAATGGCCTTAATATAGCATCTGAAGAAAGGGAATGTTACAACGCTTGTATTGGATTTTTCTTTGACACTGGTTCAAGATATGAAAGTCCAACCGAAAATGGTATATCACATTTCTTTGAACATCTCGCGTTTAAAGGAACTGCGTCCAGAATTAAAACTGTTCTAGAAGACCAAATGTCCCGAACAGGAGCTCGGTTTAAGTGTTTCACCACCCGGGAAATGATTGGTTATTATGCAGAGTGTTGTTGCGAAGACGTACCATGTATTTACGATATTTTAGCGGACTGTTTGTTTAATAACGCTCTCTCACCACATGAAATAGAGCTTCAAAAAAATACAGTATATTTAGAAATGCTAGAACACGACAAAAATACTAGAGATCTCATAGATGATTACCTACACCTTGCGGCTTTCCAAGGCACTCCACTAGCTCAAACTGTTTTAGGCCCAACATGTAATCTTTATAACTTTAATCAAGAAACAATATGTTCATATCAAGCAAAAACTTTAGATCCAACTAGAATTGTATTGGTAGGTGTCGGCGGTGTAAAACACGAGCAAATGGTTCAATTAGCGAGCATCAGTTTAGATAAGTTGCCAGAACCTAGATGTAGTGAACCGTACCCTTGTAGATACACTGGTTCAGAAATTCGTTTTAGAGATGACTCATTTCCAGTAGCTCATGTTGCCCTCGCAATTGAAGGGCCTAGCTATTGCAGTCAGGACAACATTGTCATGAGCTTAGCCGCTGCAATCGTTGGTGGATGGGACAAATCTCAAGCAAGCGGATTAGATCTTAGTACTCGTGTTGCCCGTTGTGCTTCAACATCACAATTCTGTGAATCATATAAAGCTTTTAATCTTGCCTACAGTGATACGGGCCTTTGGGGAATTCAGTTTGTGTCACCCAAAATGGTCATAGATGACATGGTTGGTGTAGTACAAGACGAATGGATGAGACTATGTACACTTATTCCAGAAGGAGAGGTTGAAAGGGCGAAAAGTGAACTAATAACTAAAGTTCTTACAGATAGTGAGAGCGCCACAAAGACATGTCGAGCCATAGGACGTTGGATATTATATAAGAGGTATAGAACAACGCTTTACGATAGATTACTTGCAATAGAGCGAATACAGGCTAAGGATGTAAAGGATACTTGCTATAAATACATTTATGACAAGTGCCCAGTAGTAGTTGCTATTGGAGCAACCGAATGCTTACCAGAATACACAAGAATTAGAGCTGGCACGTATTGGTTGAGATTTTAACTATTACTGATTATTCCGACATGTCTACATTCCCTTTAAATGTAATTACATAGTAGTTTATTTAGTAATAAATTTGTGTCAGTTCCGAAATATCAAAGGCAATATTTTTTTCTAATTTATTTGAGACCGCCGAGGTATAAATAGATTTTAATAAATAGCCTTCAAATTTATATTATACTGCGCCATCCAATGTAAAAAACATTTCAACTCAAAGAACTATCACTGATACCAAGCAATATAGTTCCATCTTTTGGTCCTTGTTAGTACTAAAAGCACCAAATTCCTGCTAACCCCTACCCTACGGTGTTCATCCCTACAGCGCCATCTATCGTCATCAACAGAAATTAGTAAAAAAATTGGAACGACATAGCTACAAGATAAAATAGCAATAGCAAAGCAATAAACACCGAAAATTAATTTTGATTCAAATAATTGAAATCTTTGAATAGCTACATACAATTATATTTTATTGCATACGTACATGTATATATTTATACTATAAATTTCGGCAATAAAAATCCCAGTTAGAATCTCAGTTATAAATAAACAATCTTTGAACGTAGTCTTACAATTTTTAAATTTACTTCATGGTTCCTCAGTACTTGTAACCATACATCAATCTATCAAGTATCAAGAGATACAATGTCTTATCTTATTTAATTTAATTTAAAGGGTTTAAATAAATAACAACATATTACTTTTATAATTTATTACTGATATAGACCTAATACAAAAATATAAAAAGATTTGAGTATAAAGGGGAGCATACCAAGAGTATAATAAAAACTTAAAAGTAACGTAATCGATAAATCAATATATACATACACTTCGAGAACGTTGGAATGTATAAAAATGGCATCGTCGGAAATCAAGTAATAAATAAAATAAATATTATTTCACAATACAATTATAATACTATCATGATAAATACCATATTGCGCAAATATTGTGAGAGATTCGATCCTCTTGCGACACAAGCAACTGTCTTAAGTGCATAAGTGCAGTTCTAAGCGGCAATGCGGTGGAAATTGCTAAACATTGCATGTCACACTCTTAAACCCACGGTCAAGAACTAATGATTTACTGTTACTATAACTAAAGTAAAAGTATAACTTCAAAAATCGTCAGCTTGTATAATTTCAAACTTTAAATAATAATTTAAAGTATGTATTGTAAATGTTTTCGTTATTATTAATATCAAATAAGAAATTGCAAGACATATTGACTCCACATTGTCCTATTGTTGGTAATGATCGACATTAACGTTAAAGCTTCAAATTGAAAAGACTTGTATTACAATGTACATTCCAGTATTTCATTTGATTATGTTGTTAATAAGAGTCTTCAATAAGACCTGTATTCTGTAAAATATTCAAGTTTATTTATCGTTATACAAGACTGAACAAGTTAATGGATAAGTTGCAACTAGAGCGAAGGACCTACACATACTTTTTTATCCCAATGACAATTTACATACATCAGTCCATGATGACACTCTAAAGCTTTTAGTTGCATCTGTTACTGTAACTTTAAACATCAAATATTTTATTTCTTTACATGTAATGACTTTCAAATTCGGTAACATAATATACCAGCAACAGTACCAGGAGACACCATAAGACATGAAATTAACCGACGAATGCCATAAATAAAAATACGTACATGCTTTACATTTTGGACATGAAACAATATATGGCTGTGGGAATAAGTAATTTAATAAAAATAATTATAATAAACATTTTAGATTAGATATAGAATCAAAAACTTCTTTTTATATTCCAATTTCAAACACTTTTTGGGCAAGATATATGCAGTGATGCTGCTACTAGAAGTGTTTTAAAAGCTTGCTCCACAAAAGTTTATTAAAATACTTATTTCCTTAGCCATCAAAAATACAAATACAAAATAGAGAGCATTACAAAAAGAGATTATTCGTTTCCTTTAACAACATATTAATTTACAACATTAAAATTATATGAACAAAACGTTCGTTGTAAACTCAGATTACGCCGTGGGATTTTCAAAATAAAACTTACATAAGATAACTTAAGCGACGCCGCTCCCGAGCCCCAAAATACTGAGCCACCTGTGTAGGGTATTCAGTTATTATCTCCATCTAAAATGAGATTTATTTGTGGTATACGTTTCGATCTCGGTAAAGTTAATTTAGGACTCGTTTGCGTCGAAGCTAAGACATGAGTATAGGACACACCTAGTGTATGCATACATTTAATTACTGACAAAAACTCGGTAAACTGCAGTGACAATTTAACATCCAACACTCCTTTTCCGTTAATCGAACCAAAAAACATTAAATATCGAATTACAATCCTAGATTGAGCTCACTCGCATATTACTGCTACAGATGTTAACGCTACCAGTCCATGTCAAATTTCAATATCACAACCGACAATCAGTTCATAACCATTTATTGTGATGCAATCACACATTCCTGTCGTTATGTCGACATAAAAAGCATTATCCTACTTTCATTCTTAGAACCACACTAAAGTATTTGATGGATTTGGCATACTTCATTATCTTTGATTGTCTTTGAATTTCATAATACCATCCTACCATCCACCATAAGTCCATCACTTACTTTACTGTCAGTCCCGAATCCTACTGATTGTCCAACAACCTTTTACTAAGGCATACGCGAAACTTTCCTAGAAGTTATCTACTGGCATACTAATAGCTGCGCTGTTAGATAATTCTAAACCTTTTTATCACATACGTCAAATATAGCAAGCAGCTCTATATTACCGACTTAAATTTTCTCTCGGGACGAGCAATGTACACTGCATATAAACCTTGTTTTAAGCCCTACCTTTGAAGAATACTGGCCAATTAAAAGACGACTTTGAATCAATCTCTCCAAACATTAAATCTAAATAATAAACACCAATATAATAACATTTACTGTCCATAATTAATGGACACACATTATTATGACAACTGTGATTAATTATTCCTCTAAATAGTCAAAATAATATTTTATCCGTAAACGACACTACTAAAATATATTTACGTAATTTTACCAAAGGTAATTCATGTCACTTCACCTTTTCCACCTAATGCGATTTTCATATTACAAGTTAAGAAATCTATATTGATATCGTGAACTGCGTATTTTATTTATTGTTTCGTTACTTTTATGTTATTAATACCCCGTCTATGGCACTTTTATATTGTTTAACTAAATTTTGTTATAACGACACGGATCAACTCTGACAAAATGACATCAATAAAGATACATAGCGAATATAGTCTTTTAAAGGTTTTTAGTAGCCCGCCCACCATATTAAATCGACAAATTTGTCCCAAGTGTGAAAAGCGATGTTTAACCTGGGTTTCTTCAATTAAACATTGAGGAAATAAAAACATATTTTACAAATTAATTTACAATTAAAGTAAAATCGAATACATATCTTGTTGTCTCATATATACAAATAAAATCAAGTATCGTTTGAATCAAAACATACATTTTTATAAATAATTTACAACAACTTAACTATGTGTAGTATTACACTTATTTGTTATTAGCTCGATATTTAATGTTTGGCTTGAAATATTCGATATTCCTGAATAATCTAAAGTTACTTTGCGGATTTGAATATTACTTTAACTATTTCGAGATTTTAATGGTTAGTTGTACCATGATGTTTTTAGAATAAGATCTGACATAATATTTTTTTCGGTTTGACATGCGCATTTACAATAGATTCTTTAACTTTATTAACATGTCTACCAATTCACAACAATCTAAAAAATTGCATAAATTATATCAAAACAATTTATTTGTCCTTTTGACGCCCATGAGATAAATATTACAAGTACGTGTTTATTATATAGCTTTTCCGTTTCGATCGTATTAATTAATCGTTAAATATATATAGAGATAGACATGAAAAAGTTAGAAGTTTAATATGTTACCGTTTAAAATTAAATTTTAGAACAGTCGAACGACGGAAGTATACTCGGTTAATTCGAAAGGTGTTGATAATTTTAATTGTTAAATTTTGACACTTAATTACCCTGTTACATCTAAACATCGATAACATACTACTGAATTATTGGATTAATATATAAGTGGAATAACCACTTCGACACCGAAGAGACACGCAACGGACACTAAAATATTGTGCATCAATTTTGATTTTACTTTGTGTATTTTACTTATTTCTCCGAAGTTCAAACTAACAATTATATTATATTCAACGCGTGCCACTAATATGTGCTGTTTTCCATAAAACTTTTAATAAGTTTTTTAGCGTCCGTGCAGTATTAAAGAATACTACATTACACATATAAAGATTACAATAGGTATACTGCATATTACGTTACCAACCAAGTGAATATTAAATTCTTACTCTACGAATACACTTACAAACTACGACACTTAAAATTACATATATGTCATGGAAATAGACCAGTAAATAAATATAGAAATATTTGAGCACATAGTAAAATTTCACTCTGAATATAAATTAATATATCGACAAAAATGGAATGTAAAAATATAAAAACTTTGTGTACACGCCGTCCTAATCCAATAAATTTTGATGTGCAATAAATAAATTTAAAATTATAAAAGATTTTCATAATTTTTATATTCATTTTGTTTATAATTAAAATGTTGGTTAAGACGACACGCTTACGAATATGTACTCAGTATTAGGATGTTATGAAATTAGTACGTATAAATTGTATTATTGTTATAATTCAACTAATACAAAAGCGTTAATAGTTTTATCACAAAGCTGGTCTTTTGACCGCAATCTAACCAGATGGAAAGTGATTAAAAGACCAAGAAGTCACACGCGTTCTATAAAAATGCGTATTCGCCTTTGCCTTAAAGAGGGAAAGGTCGTCGGAAACAGATTCCGGAAAAGCATTAGATTCCTTAGTCGTAGAACTAGAAACGAAGATGTTAATCGTTTTCACCTAATCGAATCCTGTAAGGAACAAGCGATCTTTTTCAAGATACATATCTCTCACCGAAATGGAACTAATGTCGAAGATAAGTTGCCCTTTGCAAGTTCTGGCAAATTGTAACACGAATCCATCTGAAACGACAGTCTCTCAACCTTTGTCCATCTAACTTCTCATTTAAATAACAAAGGTACCTTCGGGACTGAGTTTCTTGCTGCGTAAGTAACAATTTTATACCGATTTCCATTGTTACTGGTATTACACAGCCCTGCTTAGTATCTGTTATCAACTTCAAATCGATGAAGAGAGCTGGGTTAATCCGACGACGGATGGTTGCTCCTCTCAAATTGATTACAACCCTTTCTGTTTTACTATCTATATAGGTTTATTTTTAGTGCGCGTTCTACAAACCTAATCCATTCTAATACTGAGAACATATACTAAATATTTTTGGAATGTTTACAGATAAATTTGTAAAAATATAATACACTAAGGGCACGAAATACTATTTGGCCACACATACTGAGTATTAATTAGACCGAGAACTTAAACAATCTAAACGGCTTGGGGGCACGCAGCCCTTGTCTCAGAACCAAGCTTCGGGGGTTCAATAGCTGCACCCTTATTTCCGACACATACTATAAAGTAAGAGCATTGGTATAAAAAAAATTTGGTAAAAAAACGTCGTAAATGCTATAAACTATAATACAGCTACCAAATCATGGAATGTACTTTACGTAAACTTTATAATAATCTCGTTGAAATTCTAAAAAAAAATAAAGTCAACTTACTCTAAGAGTACTTACATAAATACCGTCATGATCCGTAAGAATATCTAAGTGAAGTTCACGGTTATCGTTTTGATCGCAGTTGATTATACTGACTTATATCTAATGGAATGTAGAGACATAAAAATTCTTACGCATGACAAGAGAAACATGTTAGTTATTACCCCTTAAAAATAATGGTTAGAAATACCCAAACCTTGTAAAATACATCGATAATAAAATTGGACGTATTGAAAAAAAAAACATTTTTTTTTTCTATCTCTTTACCTAAATCGCGGTACAAATGTACAAACGAGGACAGCAATGCTAAGTGGTCTACAAATCTTAGAACACAAATCAGTCCGGAATTATAAGATATGAAATAATTATTTTTCAAAAAATAATGATTTAAAAATTCTATGGCAGACAGAATCATTCGTTCTTAATAGAGGCGGATCTTTGAACTGTTTTAGATTAGACGAAAACCTAAAAATATGACATAATATGATTAATAAAAGGCTTCAAAAAAATAAAAAAAACGCAATACCGCTCCATGAGCACGGACCCCGCGAAACGCACGAGCGCTAAGTGCAGCGTCCACTTGTTCACTTCCACTTTAGAAGGGAGCTAATGACTATTACACCTTCCATATCCGACTTCAAAACGATGGGACAAGTCTTTCTTAAATTAAAGCTTCAAAACGCTGGTAAAGCAAAACCAGAACAATCAGACCTACATTATCAACGACGTGATGGCTTTATTAGCAATAATCGTCAATTGAAATAATCGGTTTCACCTACGATTTCAAACTAAGCCCGTCCGACTTCGTCTTTGTGAGATGCCTGAAACATGTACTCGATAGGCTTGGCCACAATAAATCTATGGTGAACAAAAACAGGACAATATCTTACTAAAACAGTCGTTTCAAATTGAGGTACGAAATTTTCTTAAAATACCTAACAACCCTTGTATTAAAAAGTAATAAAAAAAGAATACATTATTACTGGACTAAACTTGTACGTATAAAATTGTTCTGCTCTACTCAAAACGTTACTTAAATGTGATCCTAATAATAGAAACTTAAAATACTAAGTAAAGCATATGTTTATAGATGATTATCATATACAATATCGTATTTGTACTACGTAGGTTATGCGAAAAAATGCATACGGTCGTTGGACTGCGAGCGGTCGGCACCGCGCACGTCTTCTGAATTTAGATGTAACTTATTTTTGTACACTCACATTTCAATGGCAACGTTACTATTAAAACCTAATTGTTTCAATTGAGCTGCCTAATAAATATACTTGTACTCTCTACAGTTTGTTTGACTTGTCGAAATGACAAATTGTTGTACTTCCACCACAACTCGTAAATAAGGTTTGTTAATCTTAAAATAATTTGAGATAAAAACAATCCTTATAAAAAATACTTACCCAAACATTACAGTTATTTATTATTGCTGCTAAGTGGACTTGTGGTATGTTGAGATTCTATGATGGTTCGTGTGGAACTGTATCACAAACCAAACGATATGAGGCGTTATTAAAATCATATTTAAGATAATAAACACGGGACGACAAATTTTGTACCTAACTTATTAAAATTGAATACGATAAAATCATATTAGAGATAAATAATGGACATAAATGCTAAGTACGATTCAGAGGCAAAAACATTTTAATCACACCCTGTATCTATTAAGATAGGGATTTCGAAGTTAAAACGATGTATGGATATAAATTGTAAAGAACATAAAATGTTTTGACGGTATAATAGATGCCACGCGTAGCGTACGAGAAGAAGTCTCTTTTACACTTCACTCAACAGTAAACTAAGGTCAAGTGGAGCGGTAAAGAATAGTAGTCAAGATCAGAAGTAGACGTTGAATAGTTTGGAGACTTACGAAGAGAACTAACAACCTTACTGTAATACCAATTGATTATATGTGAGTTAAAATCTACACTTACTACAATTATCATTGTTCATGCTACTCTACTAACACCGATACTGGCTACAATAATAATTAACACACTGAAATTGACAGGTGTTATTCGTATTAGCCCTGCGCCCACGCATATCTGTTATATATTCGACAGTGTACTTCAGACTATCAATGTGTATTGCACAAAAGCGGAGTTCAAATGTTTAATGATAATCAGAAGCTGATTCTGCATTATCTTACGTAATATACGCCGGGACTAACGTCTCCTTATTCCCTAGTCTAGTTCCCTTACCAGTGACAGTAAACTGTCATTTAGTGTCGCAAAGGAACATTCTTTAGCTATTTAAATGGACGCAAAGGATGCAAATTAAACGTACGAATAGCGAAATCTTAATCCTAAAAGAGCATTTTCAAATAATGCGAAACCGTTATCGTCTCCAAAGCCAATCCGTTGCGTAAACACCTAAAATGTATTAATTATAAAATTTATAAATCAGTGTTACCAAAACCAATACCATATCGGATTATATAGGAACGCTTTGTATAGATCCAAAGAAATATTCCTGAGCGTAGAACAGTATCATCGTAATCATGC
>DWNR01005574.1:0-10082 GCA_018250455.1 Polygonus leo
GGTATCTTCAATGCCTCCATAGCCTCCAACACTTTTCCCTCAGCATGGAAAGATGCCCAAATCATCCCAATACCCAATCGAGATCCAAAGGTATTACACACCACCGAATTATTATTCCAGGTAAATCGTTAACATAAATAAGAAATAATCACTGCCCTAGTACCCACACCTTGGGGCAATCCCGGTAAAACCTCTCCAAAAGATGACTAAATGTGTGTACTTACTTTCTTGCATCATCTAATTAATGTTTAACAACTGGGCTTGCCCAACGCCCTGTATCGGGAATGTGTACTTGTTTGCCTAATTATACAGAGTGTTTACATTAATGAGTTTTTTTTAAGCCAGATATTCGTAGTAACGCAATTGATGTATATATAGAGTATGTTTATTATTTCCTTCGCAACGAAATGTGGGCGAAACGAATGATGTTTTATGACCTTTTTATAATCCAGAACATTTCGCAAGATTCTTTGGCTGAAGAAGATAGTCCACAGAATATATTTGCTCTAATGCTATGCGGTTACTTAATACCTCAGGTGAATAAAAACGTAAATTCAAGGTAGCTTCGCAACAAACTTAGGTAATTATATAAATGTGTTTATGTGTAAAGTTAGTAATTTCTGTTGTGTTTGGGTCTTTAATTTCAAATTTAAAACTAAGTCACGGTACAATTGTATCCTTGAATATTGTATGCATATTGAAATGTAAACTTCTGTGAACATATTAATAAAATTATCCATCAGTAGGTTTCTTAAAATACAATTCGTCTATCGATAATAAGACATAACAAGTACACTGTGTTCATTATATAAATACACAATTATCATAACTTACAGCTTACACTTTTAAAGCTTGAATTATACATTTATACATTGAATTATTTATTTTATAAATACAAGAATTGTATCAGGATAAAACAAGGAACTTTCGGATGACTATTCCTTTGTCATTCAAATTGCGGGATTGTCTAATGATTACGAACAAAATGTCTGACGAATTTGAAAACTTTCAGTTTTCAATCTAAAGTTTAGAATTGTTTGTCAGCAAAGAACTTTTGTAAAGTAAATACATCGCACAACGGACAATGCAACGAAAAGGAAATTTACTGAAAAGCGGGGACAACATTTGATTGAGACCTCACGCGATGTCATGCATTGTTTTTTTATATTTATAATTAGGAATATGACGTCCTTATTTTAAGAGTTAACAATTGTTTTTGTCTCTC
This sequence comes from Polygonus leo, assembly GCA_018250455.1. Classification (NCBI taxonomy): domain Eukaryota; kingdom Metazoa; phylum Arthropoda; class Insecta; order Lepidoptera; family Hesperiidae; genus Polygonus; species Polygonus leo. The sequence continues at coordinate 1,226 of DWNR01005574.1, forward strand.
GAAATGGTGGTATTGGTATACTGTTTGTGTAAAGAGGAGAACTTCTGTTTAATATCATGTAAATAACTAATAAAAATATCGTTTTCTTCATATCATTCATTTAAAAATATCTTTATCATTTAAAGTTATTATAGCCCTGATAGCTAAACTACAAAGTTTATGCGATTTCATTAACGCCCCTTTGTGCGAATAGCATCTCGTATTTTATCTACATTAACTCGGTTGATGGACATCATTGTTGTGCAGTAAACTGATCGCCTGGAGCCTTGTTTGTCGTCGATTTTGTTATTAAGGCGTCCAGGGATTTATCTTCAATCACTACAAAGAGATAGTAATTACTTGACTTAAAGAATTATAGAATTTTCTTTAAAATGATTTCGTTGTCTTCCATAAAAAATATCAAAATTATAGGCCCTTTTAATTAGATTAATTATTACTAAAAAAAATAAAAACTAAGAGATTCTCAATTATTTTTTAAGTCTGTTGCCTTCGTCATTTGTGAATTCAATTGGATAAGTCTTATTTTATTTTTGAGGTTATACTTTCAATTTGCTCCCGTTTTTATCAAAATCTAGTCCTGATGATAGCATGCATAATAAATCAAAGGCATTGCTCGAATATATGTAGCGACTTTGGTATATTTAATAAAAAGTCAAGACAGAATGCATGTAGAAAGCAACATTTGCTGACGTGGAATTTGGGGAAGAAAACCAAATTGAAATAAACGGTTCTTAAATCGTAATAAAAATTATACATTGGAACGTCTAATAAGGCCAAAATGCAGCCATCAAAACTCCGCAATTATTTGACGCGTCGTAGTAAAGTTTGTGCTAATTGGAATTGCCATGAAATGATTCTCTCGATGGTATAATAGCATTACTTGAGAGCCCATTAGCAGAAATGTTTGTTTGAAATGTGTTAATAGTTAGAAGTAAAGTGAGCTAAACATGGTAGGGTTTTATCTGTTTGTTAATTCATGACCACGAACTCCATTTTTGATGATCACTAAAAAAGGGGAAAAAATAATCATGACAAAATAAACCGACTTCATAAGGTAACATTAGTGCAAAATAGTAATAAATATTTGTATTACAAGTTTGGCGTCATAACACATTAAATTAGATCAGAGTATAACGCTTTATTATTTATTTTATTGCTTGTTAAATATAAATCTATAGTAAAGCTAAAGAGGGTGGAAAGGGTGGAAGATATTCGAAAAATAGTTGGTTTTTAGAATTTTTATCTGTTTGTCTGTTTATTTGACCGGGCATCACGTAAAAACGTCTTAACGGATTTTGATGCAAACTTGACTGTCATAAAAATTCAGGGGTTGAAGGAAAAAAAGCGGGCTGAGCCGCGGGCACAGCTAGTATACAATAAAATTATTCATAAAAAAGACAGTAAACATCCTCAACCTCGCGTTAAACTACTAGTGTAGAGCAGCAGTAATCCTAGTCTGATAGACTGAGACAGACGGGTTCATTTTGAGAGACCAGCAGACATTCAAATTATATGAGTTTGAAACTGAATATCTTTTTATCGCCCCCCTGGTGATACCTCATAAATATAAGAAGTACGTGTCGAAGTCAACCACAGGGGTACAACCATAGATATATTAATATCTGTGGGTACAAACAACATGCAATATTTGACACTATATATTTCTAGAATTAGTTTAGTAAAGGTAATAGGTTATTATTACCTTTTATTGATTCCAAAGAAGAGCTGAAAAAAACTAGTTTCTCCAAACTATTGGTAATATGTAATACAAGAAGCCTGTCTATATGCTAATGTTATATTTTAGAATTGTTTCTTTTAGTCATTTACACTATGCTTTGTGTGGATTATGTGACAAAGTTCACTATTGCCTGAATTTCCTCAGTACCTCAGTTAATAGACATGTCCACGTAAAATTGCCTATAATAAGAAATAATGACGTTAAACGCCTGTTTTATAATATTATCTACTGGCTATTACTTTATTTCCTAATTGAAGGACCGCTCATAATAATAGCAAGAAAATTAAATTCAGTGAACAAGCACCATTTAGTGTGTCTGCGTAATAAAGTGATAAGAGTTATAGCTTTTTTTATAATGTTAATTAAATCATAATTAAGTCCTCCCTTATTCATAAACAACCATCATATTTAAAGTTAATCCTTCATAATTTTCCCACGATTGTCAACCTCTATTGAAATTGACTATATAATATTGTTTCCTTCAATGATCGTGATATACAAACTTTATTGAAAGTCTGGATACCTACTCATCGTGTTCCCTTACATTTTAATTTCGCGCTACTTTTAACGATTGAATCCTTTTATCTTCCTTATTCAAAGAATTCGGGTAACCAAAATTATTCGAAAGGCTTATTTGAATTACATATAAAATGTCCTTTAATCCCGAGCATACATTATTGACCTTATATACATATCTACTCATACATAGCAAGATTTAGCTTATAGATACAATTAGCGGTAGTTATTATTTTATAATGTAATAATAGTATTATGTAAAGCTTTTTAGCTTTTCATGATATAATGTATTTTTTTTATAGAAACTTAATATAAATACTTACTGTGTGACAAATATTGGTAAGTATATTTTTTGTTTGCCACGATTTATACGTCTATTTCTAAGTATGATTCCAACCCGAAATCAGTACTCCCAATATTCGTATCGAATGTTTAATAAACAGCTCTATACAATACACGTATCATGTTTCAGTCAAAGTTGGAAAACTGATATCTTATCCTAAACTTATAATACCTATGACACGCTTGTTTGAAAGCGGATTAATATTTATTATTTATACATTTATTCTGATGACTAGGAGTGCTAAAAAAAAATGTGTATATTTCATTCATATTTTGATTATGAATAATATTAAATAAAAACTATAAAATACAGATTTCACTTTGTTTTGTGTAATTTTTTTAAGTTATTTATTTTATTATTTCAAAGTGCCAAAGAAACACAAAAGCAAATTGTATAAAGCATATGCCAAAATTATTTTTGTCATATCGTTATTTCGGATAAACACATTTTACGTGTAAAGTAAAACAATGTCGGCGCCATACCCCCATAAGATTCGTAATCTGAATCAGGTGAATTTCAGTAGCTCATAAAAAACTCATGTTACAAAAGTTACAGAGCAATATAAACGTTAAGAAACGATCCAATTATTTCTGTGTACCCGAAACTTTATTACAAAAGAGTGCCTAAAGGCGACCGTTAATTTTGCAAATCTTTTACGAATGTTAGCTTTCTGCCCGCAGCTTCCTAGCCTTAATAAAATTTCTTGATTTTTTAAAAATCGTTCTAACGCCATTTACTTTAGTAGTTTAGACTCTACGTTTATAAATCAGTCATAAGCAAACAATGCAATCTCGCGTACAAACACTAATCTATATATATAAAAGGCAAAACTGATTAATTGACTGACATATCAACGCACAGCCGAAACTATTGTAGCTAGAAACTTGAAATTTGGTACAGGGGTTCATTTCATGATGTAAGTGAGCACTAAGAAAGGATTTTTCAAAATTCATCCCCCAAGCGGTTTTCGACTTCTACGCGGACGAAGTCGCGAGCAAAAACTAGTCTGCTATAATCCCGTAATTGTTTGCAACTGTTTTTATAGTTTACCTCCTAAACGGGTTGAAGGACTTACTTTTGTAATATATATTTAGGGTGAATCATAATTACATGGCCAATCCATTTAATTTGAAAATACAATTGTAAGCTTTAACAATGTGCAATAACTATCAGTTACGAACATTTATCAATTACGCAACACTCGTCAACAATCGTTTTGAGATTAACGGAATTTTGATAATTCCGTTTCAAGCAACTTATTCCGAATTCCAATTAACCAAAGTAAAATACCCGAGTTGTTCTCAGAGTCCGTCATTTCGAACTGAAACAATTTCTAATCCCATTGTTTGGGATATTCAAAAGTTGGTTCAGATTCATCTCTTCGAAATCTTCAGTTCAGTTCGGATTGGACGAGCGATTGAACAAAGTACAAACAAACGTTGACAATAACGTTGCAGAACAATTCGTGCGAAATTGTTTTCAATGGATTAAAGGACTTCGCCTAATACTTGCGACAATAGGCCTCAAGACTGTTTATATAGACTGTCATCCGCAAGAAACTCTCACAATGGATCTCCGGTCTCTTTAAGCCAAAAATGGTATTTACCTAGTAACAATAGCAGAACGTTGTGTAGTATGAGCAACGCGTCTGCAAATCATCCGCTATTCAGTTTGGTAATGTTGTTATGGTTTTATTTATGTAAGAAAAAAGCAATTTAAACCTGAGACCTTACTTAAAAAGATCATTAATCCTAATCATGTTTACGTAACTGATGAGGTCTATTCGCAATCATGGCATTTTTCAAATTGAAATACTACCTTACTTTATACGCATTTGCAAAGTTAATTTTTGGCATGTTTATAATTGTCAAAAATGTAGAAAATTAACGAGTTCGATTTCTATACTAAGAAAATAAAGTATCTTCTGTACTTAGTCATAAAGTTACTTTTTCAATTCCATATTTATCAAGCATCTTTCCAAAGGACAATACCACCCGAACTCTAAAAGGGATGTCGTTTACTTAATCTGTGGTTTCAACGAGCAATTACTAAGGTCACGGTCTATCAGTGTATAAAGATAATCAAGCTTTGGGACAAAGACTGCATGTAACGACATCGTGACGTAAAGCCACAAGAATTTAAGGCACTTGTCATAGTACCACCGAACAAGATGTAGTCAATCCAGTTATGAAAGAAGTCTGCTCGTATTTAATCAACGACAGTGAATCAATAAAAATTAAGAGCATTTTAAGTTTTTGGAACGTTTAAACTTGCTTACGATGGCTTAAATTTTTCCATCAGAAAAATCCTAAATAAAAGTTTTAATAATTAATGAATTATTTATCGAGTTAATTCACACTGAATATAAATAGAATAATACCGATGGAATGTTCATACTGATCTTTCAGACTCTCAATACTCGATTAGGTCAAACATTAATTAGGACACTTTTAGCTTTCTATTTAATTTTATATATTCAATTAATTTAAAATTTTTATTCTATTTTATCTTACTTTTCTCTTTCCTGGTATTTTATAGTTTGCTCTTCATCCGTGAGACAACTCGGTTATAACGTTTTGTAAGTTTTTAGGCCATTATCGTGATTTTGATCAGCGATCAAACCACACACGACGCGTGTCCTTATGAGCAATTAATGTTGGATGGGAGTTTTATTGGAGTGTTTTGAGAATTGGAGTAAGTTTTAGAAGTCTTTTATGTAAGGCATTATTGTAATGAGTGTTTACAAGGGACAGACAATACATTATGGAGACTTTGCATATTTTATAAAAGCCAATTGGTTTTCTGATTTTGAATTGCCTTCCCGTATCACGCGTTATGCGTTTGTCAGCTCGGTATGAATTATTTTTTTCATTTGATTTGATACTAACCTCGTTTTATGTTAAATAGTGATGCAAATTGATAAGTAATTGTATGCGGAAATATAATTTTCTCAAAAATGTTCTATGATATGCTCTTGCTGTGAGTAAAATTTCTTATTTATTATATAAAAAAATGTGGTTTCATAATTTACTAGGGTACCGTAATAATTGCCAATTCTATGGTCCATCCAGAAATTCTAGCCTCAGTCTGATTCTACTAAGTTTGCTTTTCGTAATTTGTAATATCTTGGAATTTTAAAAAGCAAATTATATTTAAAATATTGTTTTTAATTTGTGGATACATAGTAAAATTTAATAATAAATACGATAAAAAATATAAAATACATATCACTAGAAAAAATACATAGTAAATATGTAAAGCGCGCACATTACCAGTTATAATAAAACAGATGTTTCACTTCGCAACATTTCTCTTAACATTTATCGCAATATACGCGGTGATATTACGTTATTTATGCAATACTTACCTCAGATGTCACCCGACTATGACGAAGATAGCATCAGGATGGGAGCCACCATTAAAGAAACCAGCAACCGTTAATAGTAGGAGAGCTGGTAGACATTTTTGGTGTTTTTATTTGAGGCTAGGTGAAATTAGTCCAATACACAGGTATTGGATACCTGTGTATTGGACTAATTTCACCTAGCCTCCAATACACAGGTATTGGATACCTGTGTATTGGACTAATTTCACCTAGCCTAGAGTATCATAACACTGAATTGTAGAACTGACTGAGGGGTAACGGGGCTAAATCAAGCGTTATGTTTTTTAAGTTACAATTTTTTTAAACAAAGAATGTCTTTGAGACAACTTGAAAAGTTTATATCTTCAACTTGAAAATTTGAAGAGTAAAAAAAATGTTTTTCTAGATTAGTTAGGGTAACTTTGCCAGATGTTTGAAAAATGTATGTACTTAGGGCAACTTAAAATTTTATTATTACAAGATATTATTTATAATTAAAAATAAATATCCTAAAAAGACAAATTACTTTGGTGGTAAATTCTACCTACCAGGTGATCGAGAAAGTTATTTATACATAGCGCTATTTTTAAAATATATTTTCATACTTTTAAAATTATTGTATTTAGTCTAGGACAGGTATTGGGCAAATTTGCAGCTTGCCTCAAATAACTACTCCAAAAAACTCTAACCGCTCTTGGACTATAAACATAATCGCCAGTCGAAACACGTGCGACAAACAAAGATTAGAGATATGTAGCAACAAAAACATTTTCTACCTCAAAAGTAAGTTTATCCGCTTCCAATCTTGAATCTGTTCGGCACACATTTGTAAGTCTTTGTGGCTCTTATCGTCTGGATTAATCACTGCAAGAATAGCTTTGGGACCCGACCGCAATTTTTTTGCTACCCTAAAATAAACTTCCCTTACATGTTTACAAAGAAATTGATGTTGTTCTAGATGTCGTCGCATTTCGTCCTGACGGGTACGGTTAACTTGTGACGTTTGGGTCTAAAGGTATTTTGGGATAAGACGTAAAATAAACATGATATAACATTTGCAATAACTAGATGACAAGCATCCAATACCTGTAATAACAAGATTTCTGCCAGGTACCAACGCTTTCACACGAATTAAAAGTGGACATAATACACATTTTTTAAATAATAAAAACTAGTCCAAGAAAACTAATAAGTACTTGTCTCAGATTTTCTACATTCTGGCAACTATCAGAGGATGACTCGGGTCTGAATGTATTTTGGGGAGGATAAGACGTAAAGTAAACATTATATAAAATTTGCAATAACTAGATGACAAGCAACCAATACCTGTAATAACAAAATTGCCAAGTGCCAACGCTTTTAGACAAATTAAAACTAGACAAAATACACATTTTTAAAATAACAAAGTAGTACCATTCTGTATTTGCATCTATACTTTTGCGTCCTAGAAAACTAATTAACACTTGTCTCTGATTTTCTACATTCTGGCTACTAGTAGCGAATTTCATTAAACGTTCAGCATGCTCTTTCAAGCTTTTATTTATTAAGATCATCTACTCTGATCATCAACACAGTCTATATCAGTAACCAGCATGTAGTAGAACTCGTGTTGTTTGACCGGCTAGGTAACACCGCCACCCTCACAATACTCCGTGTAGCAATTATTGTGTTTTGGTATGGAGAGGCGTGGTTGCTATATTTACATATTAGGGGAACCTCTTAGTCCTCAGTGGTAGTAACGCATCTGTGATCAACTTTAGGTCCAATTCAATCGTACTCGATGGTTAGTAATAACCATGGCCGGCAGTGACCACTAACCTAACCATCTGGTGACTGGCACTGCATGCTCGTTTGCTACCTTTACGTTCAAAACCATTCTAAATCGTGGGCATAGATTCAAAACTCAAATTGTAACTCTGTAAAGCAATATACGAGTAGAACACATTCATACGCAATTTTATACAGTGTTGTAAAATTTCCATCTAGTAAAATTAATGGCTGACTGAGCCGGGATACTAAACCATAATAATAAAAATGGGCGTGTGTTATTTATAGTCTGTTTTGATCATTGTACTGATGCGTATAACGAAAAAAGATTTGCGTGTGTTGTATTTTTGGCATACGGTTAGAGGAATACAAAGCAAAACATTTGCCCCTTGAACATAAGGCTCGAAGCCATATTTTGTAACATTTTTTATTGTAATAGCATTAATTAATTTAAATCTGAATGTGGTGCTTTTTATACGAACAGTTTTGTTATTACCTAATTTAGGAACGTTATGACTTACTATATAAATTTATTTTTCTTTTAATTCTATGCATTCATCCTTATTATGTCTCAACGTTATCATTAATTGAACCAAATTCTTCAGGCTTTTAAAATCTTTATGGTTCTAAAGAAAGGAACTCTATCTAATAGATCCTAGTATTTCTATCATAACTCCGAAGACAATAACATTCTGATATTAAAAATAACATTAAATTATAATAATCATTACACACACAATATTCGTAGATTTCGACGAAGTTGGGCAATAATTTGTATAACTAACCAAAACGCAGCAATAATCATCGAATACAAGTTCCATGTTGACAGACCACTGCAGTATTAATAATGGGTATTTGTCACGCTTTTGTCAATGTGGGCTGAATGGGACTGAGGTGGGCGCGTCATTCAGCCGAATCTATACAACGCAAACCTAGGAATAATAGTGTTGGTTATTACAGATGGACGTATCGATACTTAATTATTATGTATCGAAAAATTATATGAGGATCTTGAATTTTTTTGTAGTGAAACTTAGATGAATCATCTTCTGTGATTGGCATACCGTACATTAGCGATCGTTCTGGTGCTGCAAATGAATTTACCATTAGATGTCCCGTTTGTGCTATC
>DWNR01005575.1:0-10081 GCA_018250455.1 Polygonus leo
CCGGGGCCGTACCACCGCCATCCTCATAATCCTCCGAGAAGCAACTCTTGTGTTTCGGTTAGGAGAGTCGTGATTGCTGGCTTCGCTTATACACGAGGCTAACATCTTAGACCTCAGTGGTAGCAAAACATCTGTGTTCAAACTTAGTTTTTTTTTGTGTAAAGGAAGCAAACGAGCATGCAGTCCACCTGATGGTAAGCGGTCACTGCCGCCCATGGACATTAGTAGTCATCCCCAAGTACCATTGACCCAAGGTTGACCACAAATGCGTGGTATGATTCAATCGTACTTGGAGATGATTACTGATGTCCATGGATGGCAGTTAGCACTTACCGTCAGATGGACTGCATGCTTGTTTCCTACCGATGTATGATAAAAAAGACTCGGTTTATATTAAACATAAAAAAGTAAACAGCAGTCGCAATCGTCCGTAACTCATGTCTTGGTAATCACAAATTTATAACTATACCTGTAATTAAGTAATTGTAATTCCAGTCTGTACATCACCTTTTTTTAATGAAAGCTGTGTAGGCATTCCACAACAACTTTTTGCAAAAGCGACAAAACCGCACGAATGGCGCCTTGAGACTTAAAGGGATATCCTTACCCATTCGAGCCGACTAAGATTCGATTTTTTGCTACATTATTCTATGGTTATGTCTCCGTGGGGAGTACTTTGCTTTATGGCGCTAAGCTCTGCTCTTTATCCCACTTATTTGCTCTTGGGTTGTTATTGATGAGCATCATTATAAATAAAAATATATCTATATGATCTCTATAATTGTATTATAAGTATTATAAGTTGGCGGTTTACAAGATGTAACGTTAGTGCTTTTATTCTTGAAAAACGGTGTCCTATTTAATTAAAAAAAATCCACAACTGTTCTTCCTAGATGTTTCTCTATGTTTAAGGAGTCGTGTTAAAATAACTTTTGGCGATTCCCTAGTTCGAAAGCACACTGACATTTAAGTTATAAAAATATGGGTAGTTTTGGTATTGAGGAGATAAACCTTCTTTAAGTACAAACATAAAAGTAAAAGTAAGGTCGTAATTAAGGAAGGGAAAGGCTTGTTACAAGTTCCTGTATCTTTCATTTCTTTTAAGTATCATTTCACCAAATCCCTACATAAATAAATCTACATATATATACTGCATACATATAATAAATCTGCAACTGATCGCTGTCTATACATGGAAGATATTTGGTAGAAATCGTTACTGGAGGTCTATAGTAAGGAATACAACCCAAAATAATGATTTTTAGATTGTTGTCTCTGTCTGTGCGTTTGTGCCCGCTAATCTCAGAAATGCTAATAGGCGACGGTGTCTACTTACCATCAGGTAGACCGTCAGCCTTATCGCTAGGTTTAGATGTTAAAAAAATGGCTGATCCGATTTACATCATCAATCAATTTAAAAACATACAGCGTGCGAAGCCACGGGCATTAGCCTAGTCACATAATAAGAATAAGATACATTAACTTAGCGTTTTAAAACTCAACTATAGGCTTATAATTATTTTTGTTCTTGATTCGTAATCCCGTTGGAGGGACTCCTGCATAATAAATCTATGTCAGAGGTTTATTTATCAATTTGCTTCATGATATTCTAGTCATGTAAGTAATAATGCTACCTTGAGAATCTTTCTCAAAGCTTACGAGAATACTGTTAGTTTCTTGTTGAGTTCACTCGTCTTATGTACTCATACATGCTTCATATAGGTAGTTGAATCTATAATTCTACATATTCTACGTCATATATGGAGATACATCTCATTCCATGACTTCAAGTAACATGGGATTATCTTGAAAGTCAATGAAACATAATACCCATGTGTTCTCTTGTTACGCTCTCGTGGTTACATAAATGGGAAATTCTCATTTCATTTACCGTATAGATATCATCGCTGAGCTCAAGTAATTATCCCCAACATAATCATTAGCATTGTGTCATCACGGTACATTAATTATAGATTCTGTTAATCAGATGCAAGACTTAATATATTTTAAACACGTATGAATGGCTGCCGTTTGTGGTAGTAAAACCTCGGTTATTCTGGCGTTAACTAGAATTTTAACGACTTTCATGGCATACGGTAAGTAAAAACACATACACTCAATGTTTTATTACTAGATATGTTACTTACATACTAAATTATAGTTGCAATGGGTGCCGATTGCTGTTAAGTTAGCAGCACATCTATTTCTAGATACACCTTAAACTAATAACTATTATTAATATTTTATTTATATTCTAACATAGCAATAAGGCAGACGGGCCACCTGATGGTAAGTGTTCAATGTCGCCCCAGGTCATTTGCAACACCAGAGGAATAGCCAATGCACCAGAGGCTTGGAAGGAGACTTCTCTTCGAACCTTTTTTAAAGAGCCCCATGTTGCATATTGACGTATTTGCACAAAAATATACTTACTCACTTATTTAGTTGTCTGCAACTGCAATCCGCATAAGTTTGAGTGGTCACCGTCGCCCATGCTTTTTCGAAAACCTCTAGTCATCCTCTGCCTTGCGTTCAAGGAAATCCTAATGATTATATAGTTAACCATTACGGTTCTTCTTTGGCTTGATATAAATAAAAGGAAATGTTGCCAGCTTTTGTTGGTTTACTTTAAACATTAATAAGTTGATGACGACCTAACAAACCTGGTGATCTTAAAAGAATGCCATCAATGACTTTATTACTACGAATGCCGTCAACGTTCACCTACTATTCAAACATCATTATCGCATCAAAGGAATGAAAGTTTTCCTCATTTGATTGTAGTCGTGATATTTTCAAACTCGTTAAGGCTGTTTGTTGTCTGCAGATAAATGGCCCGCTAATCTATTTTTTGCATTGGAAAGCTTTGAGCCGTGACCCTTTCAACTAAATGCGTTTAAATACCCAAATAGAAACATTGTACGCTTTTTCTTATAGATTAAAATTGGAAAGTGCGAAAAAGACTGTATGATTTTGTCAATGTAATTTTGGTTCAATTAGTTACCTACCGACATTTTTGAGGTACTTTCCCTTGGCGCTTAAAATGTGTATTATTTAATGAAAATATATTTGACGTTTGAACCGATCATACATTACCTATGTATGTTCCTTACATTTTGCAAAACGGTTTTTTTATCAATATTGTATAACTTTTTCTCACTATTGCCATTATATAGAACTTATGAGAACTTCAAAATTTATTTATTCATAACAAAACAATTTTCATGAATAAAGAACCCTTAGAAGTAGGTTATAAAAGCAGCCTAGTAATAAATTATGTAAGAACATACATCGGCCCCTCTTCCTTTCTGAATAATTTCATGTTTCCGGAACTGAATAAGTTATAGGCACGACGTTTCCGAATTGTACCGTAAAATTTTAATTTCAGTCGATAGGGAAATTCAGAATAGGCATTCCTTGGTCCCCTCTCTGTGTTATGGAAATATTCCCTAGTACCTTTTGTAAAAAAATATAATTTGTCTATGGTGTTACAAAATCTCTTTTGGGTGAAGTCTGTCTTGAAGTCGAATAAAAGTTTATTTGTAGAGTTACTAAGAAATAATTATTTAGGATATTAGATTTAAGTATCTATCAAAGTCAAATCAATATATTATATTTTGGCATTTTTGGATACAAAATTGTAGACTGCTTACACAACTAATCCGAAATAGAGAGAATTACACGTATTTCAAACAAGTACGCATCTGAAACTGAAGACGCCAGAATGAAAATATTTACTGTTCATTTTTAATACAGTGAATACTTGGCGTACATATTCGCCACAATCACTTTCAGGCTTTTTCGTCATCGTATCCTCTTAACTATGGGTTGTAACCATCTCTGACCATTTTGCGAGAAAATTGCATGTATATGATGTTTTAAGCTGCGCCATCACTTGGAAAATCCCGGAAACTAATGTTACATAATAGGTTTCTCTGATAGCATCAATCCAGTGGGAAGATGATCTTCTTGTACGTTTTTCAGCCACTGGTCCCATTACATAACAAAATATTTATTGCCATCAAGTACATTAAAGTAGGCACAGACAGTATAGTAGGTAATATTTGGTTAATGGCATCGTCTCGAAATAATTAGTCTCCTACTGGATGATGTATTCAGCGTGGGTATAGCGGACATCCTAATATACGCGAAGACACGCTACATTAGCTAAGATTGTCACAGCAATTTGCACTATGACACGGTACGTGCCTCATGCAAAGTTGACCGACATCGAACGATCCTCGTCCGATGACGAATTTATGACTCTTTTAGGCGGAGTTTTTACTAAACTATAATATAGCATTGTGTTTTATAGAATATAGCATTGTATATATATAAATTAGTAGAAATAAATTAATTAATGCATCGGCTTTCAGCGCCTCTCTTAGGCTAAGAAAACTAAAAGAAAAAATTGAGGTACACCACAATGACACTTTGCACTATTCCACTATCCCACTATATGTGGACGTTTGTATGTTATTAAGTAGTATCTTTATGATATAAAAAGAGAGTGTAGAATTATGTTGAATGAACTAAAATTGTTTTCGCACTTTTATTTTAGTTCTTATCCGGCCATTAAATGTGCTTCTGTAAAATCCTCTCAGAGTCATGAACGTAACTTTTTACGGGTATTTTTATATTTCGTTACCTATAACCTTTTCGAAAAATAAGGTCGTAGACAGAAGAAAGTCAAATTATAAGAGAAGTCGTAATTGAAGTGGTTGTATCAAGTCCAAGTTAAATTTAATGTTCCTCATTAAATTAAAAATATACATATGTAGGTAGTAAAACGATTGTTGGCCGAATAATAAATAATAATAATTTTAAGATGAGCCTTAACTCTACTTATTGTTTCAGTGCTTAAAACCCAACTTATGATACCTATATTTTCGAAAAAATACAGCAATTTTTTGAACGATGTTGCTAATCGCGCGTTTCAAAGGAGGCTAGACGGAAAAAATTCAGACGAAAAGTTGTCACGACACTTTTTGGCCACGCGACGCGCGCGTCTGCTGTGTACACGTACATTGTTTTGTCGTGTTCGTCTGTATGTAGTTTTAGTTATTTTTAACATTTTAAAAAATAAACAATGGATTATGGATCATCACTTAACTCCTAAATATTTTTAATTTATTTAATTATACCTCCTATAATATTTATTTCAAAATGAAAGGAACTTCGTTCCAATCAGGTGTCCCACATGTGACAACTCAGTCATATTTTATTAAATTGTGCTGTAACTTTATATGAACAAAACTAATATAGTCACATGTATGTGAAACAAAATATAATCACTGTTCATAATTAGAAGCGCAAGTGTAATCCCCATCCCTTCATAAATCGGCCTTTGACTAGACGTCAAGTGGGATTTTCCCTCGTTTTGTTAATCCTTTTCAAAGTTTTAAGGTTTATCTACAATGCACACTGTCCATTACATAATATACATGGTTATATATACCGTCTTAAATATTTTTATGTTTAGATTTTTCTCATTGATATTGTAACAACCTCAAATACCATAGCCCAAAGTGTCAAATTTCTGAGGCATGATTACTCCTGGAGTACTCGTATATATCATAATATTCTAACACGGAATCTTACAGTCATTCTCAGTATATCATTCGTTAGCGACGCGAAGTTATTAACATTTTACTTTATTTACGTTTTACTTAAGTACCTATCCTAGGTACTTTAATGTTTAAAATACGTTGATGAGTTTGCAAAAATAAAAACTTTGTAGGTCACTGATTTCGGTAACTTTCATCCACGTACGTAGAAAGTGGTTTAAAATGTTTCCCACGAAATTTAGACTAAAAAGTTCACCAAAGATAAGTTCTTATATCCAAAGAATTTGCAGAAAGCGCAAGATAAAAAGTACCAGTGAATTAAAATTCCCAAGCGGTCGAATACGAGGCTTTAAAAAGTTTATACAGTTAATCGAGTAATTGAAAAGAAAGAATAGCGAACGTTTTATAAGAAAATATAAGTACGAATACAATACAATCAAATTAAAAAAAAACTGTATCTGGTTATTCTTTAACTTTTTATAATCTTTAACAATCCATAACAACTATTATGAAGGAATTTAGAGTCAAGTCTACATTGTAAAAACAACAAAATGTTTAGGACATACGTAACTAAACCGTTAATCAATTTAAAACAAAGTCAGAATTATGTTTGTTAAATTGCAAAGTATACCTACATTGTATTACGTACCAACTTAACAGAATTGTTGATAAAGGAGTAACTTTATTTAGGGCTAGCTGTGCCCGCGGCTCCGCCAGCGTGGAATTCAGCCCGCGTTTTTAAAATATTATATAATTCTGAAATAAAAAACGTAGCCTAAGTTACTCCTTATTTCATCAGCTATCTGCCAGAGATTAGCCGGAACAAATAGACAGACAAAAATTGTCCAAAATTTTGGTATGTGTACCATATATATGTACATACGTAGTCATTTAGTAAAAAGCAGTTATTTTTATATTACAAACAGACACCCCAATTTTATTTATTATTATAGATAACTGCTTATACTTCTTTCATTTACGTTTTATTTTACTTCTTTTCAGATAGTGCAAGCCGCAGGTGACAGGACCCTCTTGGGGACACAATGTCGGAGTAACGCGGAGTGCAAGATCTCAAATTCTCAGTGCAATAAGGGAGTCTGCGCTTGTCAACCTTATTACGCACAAGTTGACAACTCTACTTGTCTCGAATGTAAGTGTTTACGATGCTGTTTATAAACTGTTCCTCAGAAATGTTGCTTTTCATGGTATTACAAAAGCATTGCCAAACACAATGCTACTTTACGACAGAACCGTGACTCCTATTACTTAATCGAACGCCACTTTTTATGAGCGTTCCGCGCAGTTCCGTCGAGTGCATACGATGACACGGGTTTTTCAATTTCTATCAGTAGCCTTGATATTTTATGATACCCGAATGTCATAAAAAACAAAGCACCTACAAGTGTACGCGAAATGCGTAAAACACCCTTGCTTGTTTTCTCCTATCCTAATCCTATAAAGTCCTTTAAGATTTCAATGTAAGTGCCAACAACGGTATGTTGTAACTCGTTCACTAAACACTATTTCTGAGACACAAATATTTTGATAACGCTTACGTTATACAATCTTAGATAGATTTTCTTGATGGAAATATTATTCTGGTTCAGTTAAATTGGTAAAAGTTATTTTTCACATCCCATCAACGGTTACGACAATTGTTGCGTTTTGTTTGTGGTTTTCTCTTCAACCGTCCCGATTGCTACATAAGTGCCTAATCTTCTTTATGTGGTAAATTCTGTGGTGAGCCGTTTAAATTACTTTCACTTAAATGATTGACAACTACCGCCGGCGACTTCATAAAGCCCCAAAAATTAACTTTTATACCAATTGGGCTTTGCAATAAGACCACCAATTGTGACTACCATCAATCATTTTTCCGGCTGAGATCGCAGTTATGTTATGTTCTATTATAGATAAATGTACTGTAAGTATTTTTGTATGGTTCTTTTCTTTTGTGTGTTTACAAATTTCTTTATATCTCTACAATTTGGAGTTTGAATAAGGTCTGATTAAAGTACTTATAACCTTTGCATTATATTACCGCTTTGTTTTCACTGAGTTTTTATTCAAATATTTATAATTAAGCGATCACTGTCAGTGGAAAGACGGACGGGATCGACTATTTCTATAGAGGATTCCGGTTAATAAAATTTTATGTGATCGCTTTTGGTACTTTTTTCTGAGGAATATAATTATAATCCTTTAAACTATCCTTTATGATGTTGAATTAGGTTATTTTAGACTATCTTTAATCCATACTTCAGACACGGTACATTGTGTGCAAACAATAATTTGTTTCGACAAGATTAAATGCATTTGAGGACTCAATTGCAAAATTTAATTCATGTTTATTTTGGTATAACTTGTTGTTCTTATAATATCTATTGTTCTTCCGCATTTAAAACAAGTTTTAGCGTAGTCCTTAGTAACTAAGATTGCAAATGCGATGTCAGAGTCCCTGTCCCACGCAAATTGTTCAGCTTTGCATGACGGATATTCTATATTTATGCATCTTCTCCAATGATGCCTAATAAACATGCAAGGTTGCGACCGCAAAATGTTTCCATGTCTTGCATTTTCTCATTATTCTTATCTCTTATGTTTAGTCGAAATGCTTGCAGCAATATAAGTTTTTGACTCTATAGCTCATTAAGAACATTCTCTAAATATATATTTTTAATTTTCTTTCGAATCTAAACCACCGGTTTACTTATTTATTTGTTTGTGCCGCTTGAAAGATCTCAATATGTCTAAATTTACCTCATTTCAGTAGAACTAATCTAAAAATAAACTAATTTTATACCTTGAGTTGTTAACTTAATACATTCAACTATACGTAAACATCAACCAATAGTACATCTATTTGTATGCTATATCGTGCAACAATAAAACCTTATATATATTACCAAATAAAATTAACACGAACAGACACAAATTGCACCTTATTAAAGCCTTATTCAGAGAAAATTAGCGATCCGATACTATCGCGCCACTATCTAAGGCTTTTATTTTGATCGACCCATAATCCCACGCTTGTTTTACTTTCTTCACTCGATTCCATCCTCGGACTCGGCTTCGACCAAAACGAGTAAGTAGATTAGGGCGGATCACAACGGATCTTTCGGATTCTACCTAACTGCAGAGGGTAGTGTTGCCAAGTCGATTGCCCATTTTCTCTTTAAATCCCAAGAAAATCGATACCCAATCCCCATAACATACCAGATGAAACGGATATTTTCCTTCACATATTGTTGATGTTGTTATAACCTATAAACGTTTTCTTATAGTAAAATCTCTAATAGGTCGTCTTTTTACGGTATGAGGATATTTTCACTAGAGAATTTATCAATAAAAGTATCGTGGTAAAAGGACTCGTAGACTGAACGTCGTAGAGTCTACTTAACCTGAAGATGCTTCGTTTAGGAGCGAAACACGTGTTGGTGGTATGTTGATATATATTTTGGTATTCTGTAGTGCATGCGTCCTTTGTGGGAGAGAGGACGGTACATATTGCATGTCTCAATAATATATACCATCATACATAGTGCACGCGGATTGTTGCGAAGCAGTTTTAACCTGACTTTATAATAAAAGTATAATAGCAAATAAGTCACATTGTCCTCGTGATGGTAAAGAGTCACTGCAGCTTAATTACAATGTCCAATTGTCCATATACCTGCACACCATAGCACGCACCCGGGTTCGAATCCCAGGGACGCACCACACATTTTTTTTAATTACGTGCATATTAAAATTAAACTATATTTTAGCTTTTCGAAGCCTACACACAAAGACAAAGACTCATACATGAGTCTTAATACGTATTACAGTTGTACACACTGGTAGGTACCGGTGCCCAGTCAGGCAACATTTGTACCAGGATAAAGCTTGCTCTACCGACCCAGTAGTTAACCAATAAAATCCGCCTGCAAGTTCTTGTCTACAACGAAGTGTTATAGTTCTAATAGATCAGTGGGCAGTAGACAACTGGTACACTTAAAGTGGTCCACATGTACTTCCAAGTTCCACAAAAATCCCACAAACGTACTCTTCATTTCAACGT
Organism: Polygonus leo; assembly: GCA_018250455.1. Taxonomy (NCBI): domain Eukaryota; kingdom Metazoa; phylum Arthropoda; class Insecta; order Lepidoptera; family Hesperiidae; genus Polygonus; species Polygonus leo. The sequence goes on from DWNR01005575.1 coordinate 9,631, forward strand.
AATTTCTTTGTAAAACCTCATTTGGTAACAGCAATATTTAGAGATCACTGGAGTATTAAGAACCACTGTAATAGCTGATTCGAATTTGATGTGATTAAATGTTATTACTTATTTTGGCGTATTTTCGGCACACGGCACGAATTCGAACCAAATTCGTGATTCGTCAAAATATGATGCCTCTAACAAAATCTATATATATATAAGGCAAAACTGATTAACTGACTGACATATAATCGCACAGCCCAAACTACTGTAACTAAAAACTTGAAATTCGGTACAGAACCCCTGTACCGAATTTCCAATTTTCATGATGAGAAGTGAGCGCTAAGAAACGATTTTTCGAAATTCTACCTTTCGGTAAAGAGGGTCAAAAGTCTGTACATGGAAGATATTCGAAAAAAAATGGCTAGGGATACTTAGAATCGATAACAGAACACGTTCCAACAGTTTT